>VUQH01082043.1:0-46617 GCA_015106775.1 Etroplus canarensis | reverse complement strand
TTTACAAGGGGGTAGTGAGACCTGCCATGATGTATGGTTTGGAGACGGTGGCACTGACAAAAAGACAGGAGGTGGAGCTGGAGGTGGCAGAACTGAAGATGTTGAGATTTCCCTGGGAGTGACCAGGATGGACAGGATTAGAAATGAGTACATCAGAGGGACAGCTCATGTTGAGAAGTTCGGAGACAAAGTCAGAGAGGCAAGGCTGAGATGGTTTGGACATGTTCAGAGGAGGGATAGTGGATATATTGGACAAAGGATGTTGAAGATGGAGCTGCCAGGCAAGAGGAAAAGAGGAAGACCACAGAGAAGATTGATGGATGTAGTGAAGGAGGACATGCAGAGGGTTGGTGTGAGGGAAGAGGATGCAAGGGATAGGGTGAGATGGAGGCAGATGATCCGCTGTGGCGACCCCTAACGGGAGCAGCCGAAAGAAGAAGAAGAAGAAGAAGAAGAAGAAGAAGAAGAAGAAGAAGTTAACTTAAATAAAAGTGAAAACTAGACTTTTGGGAAAAATCAAAACTAACAAAAATGACATTGTGGGCTTAGGAAACTAAGATAAATTATACACATATATACACAGTACATACACACACACAGGAAATGTCCTTAGTTCTAGTCTTTGTCATTTGGATTACATTTAGTCAGACAGCCTGTCTGATGAGGCTTTAATGCATCTGCTTATTGAGACTCAGGGTGTCCACATGATTGTGACTCATCTGCCTTCACAAAGTGTTGTGTTGGTATTGTAATTTCTGATTTGAACATCTTAAATCTTCCCCTGACAAATACCATCCATATTATAAGAATTAAGAAAACTAAAACAAACACTGAAACTAATAAACACTAAATTAAAACAAAATATTTTCAAACAATAAAAACTAAAATGAAAAACAGACTCTGGAAACTAAACTGAATTCAAAACAAAAACTCAAAACAAAATAAAAACTAATTAGAAAATGCAAAACTATAATAACTCTGCTCAGGATAACTGTGTGCTTTGGAATTATCACCAAATTACAAAAGATTTAAGATCTCAGATAGAAATTAATGGGAACAAAGATGGCAAAAACGATTTCACATGTTAGGTGCAACCAGAGCTTATAGTTCAGGCTACAAAGTATAACATGTACTCTTTCAGGAAACTGATACAAACAGTTTTGGTAGGTTGTCACTAAATAAACGGGAGTTTGAAGGTGAAAGGATATGTAGTGGAAGTTCTCTAGGACTTACTGTGTCCAGAGACGCCGAGGCTCGGAGGTCAGGCAGGAAGCCAACCTCTAACATCTGTAGCAGGAAGCTCTGGTCCTCAATGCCGTACACTCTGTCCAGGAAGAGCACCATGGGAGCCTTGTGGTCCGGACAGAAACAAGCTGACATGTCTGGTTCAGTCACTGTGCCATCTGAAGGTTAAACACATTTTTAGACATTTCAGATAGGCTTTGTAGCCTGTAATGCAAGATATAGAAAATTTGATGCTACATGATTTATGAATGAAATTAAATATAAACAAAGGAGACCTGTTTTCAGAGCTTATTTAAATGTATTTCCAGGCATGATGCTATGGAAATCAAGTATGAATGTTAAATCTAGTGAGTTCCTTTAAGGCAAAAACTTGCTTTCTTATTTAAAAAAGGTCAGAAAAGAAACTGGATATGATATACATTTTCTGGTGTTCTTGTTGTTGAGTGTGATTTTAACACACACCTTTTGAAGCGTTCATAAACTAAAAAAGCTATTAAAAAACATACTGTATGCAGGATTTTCCTCCACAGCAGTGACAAAGCGAGGGAAATGAACAGATCCTTTTCAAAATGATTTCTAGTGCTAGGACACGGTCATTTGCTATGATATACCTCCAGTTACAAGAGCTGAGATGATAGTTTGCAGTTACGAAATAATTTCAGGTTCCTTAATCTGGCAGCATGACATACATGCTATACCAGCCAAACTGACTTGTTATTACTTGTTGTGGGCAGTGTTAGGACAGCAGGATGCAGCAAAAACTGACTGTGATATACTGCAGCCTGTGCTTGTATATGCAGTATAAATTTATGTTTTAATCAGACTACCGTAGAGCTTCAGCCTTGAATACAAAGCAAACAAGTTTTCTGCCTCATGAGGATGGCCTGTTTTTTTTAGCTTAATTAATTTCTGTCAATGAGTTGCTTGGACAAAAAGAAAAACAGAAACTATATGAGGTCTGACAGCAAACCAGCATACCTTTATTAACCACAGGCATTTTGAGTGGGATGCTGATGACACCCACCAGGTCTGTGGTGGGAACCAGAGAGCGCAGGATGGCTCTGATACGCAGCGCCTCACCTTTACCTGCGTTGATAAGCTGTAAGAGATGCACAGGCATAAATTTAGGCTAAATAAATAAATAAAAATATCTGTTCTACGCCCCTGTAGCAATATTTAAGTTTGCTGTACAATGCAAATATATACGTAATGTCAAATTATTTGAACCTGTGATGCCCACAAAATTTCATCAATTAGTTGGCAAAACATCACCAAAATTGACCAAAATAGCACAGAAAAGTAGCTAAATGTCTGTATTTTAAGGTTACGAATATCTCGAAGGTGCTATACATAAAGTTGCGGCTAATCATCTACCCCAGGCCTTGTGTTTTTCCTTTCTGTCAGCTGACCAGGTTGTTCTAGTTGAGTAAATGAGAGACTGAGGGCTACTCCAACCAGAATCTGCATCTGGTGAAGAACTGAAATAAGTGCACCCATGCCAGCATCATCAGGACTACTGTCAGTGGCAAAACAACTCAGTTCAATTCAATTCTATTTATATAGCAACAATTCACAAAAAAAGTCACCTCAAGGCACTGTACACTGTAAGGTAAAGATCCTCCAGTATCAGCAGTCCGTGATGATGGAACTAGAATTAGCCTGAATAATGTGCTGGTTCAACTGAATGTAATTAAAATCGCCATAACAGGAACCTGTTATGGCGATTAAAGAGGAATGTGCTTCACCAAAGCAAAAATCACAGCCTTACTCTATTTATTTGTTTACTTATGATAAGGGGTGAATAAAAAGCCACATTCAACATCTTTTGGGTGCTTCCTTAGTGCCTGCCACAGCAGATCATCTGCCTCCATCTTGCCATATCTCCTGCATCCTCTTTTGCCACACCAACCCTCTGGAGGTCCTCCTCCACTACAGTACATCCATGAACCTTCTCTGTGATATTCTTTAGAAGACCACAGAGAAGGTTCTGAACTCCATGCACTATTCTTCCATCTTCACTTTTCACTATTTCATTCTTGGTTCTGCCTTCAATTTCCAGAGTTCTCCTACAGACCACCATCTGATGCTGCCTAGCTCCATTCTACCCAACACTTCCTCATCCCCATGCCCACTGAAGTCCGTTCTACACACCACTCTCTCTCCCCTGGGAATACTCTCTACCGCTTCATCCCACTCACTCCAGAATTTCTCTTTCTCTTCTGACATCCAACTTGTGGGGCATATGCACTAACAACATTCAGCACTGCATCCTCGATTTCCAGCTTCAAACTGTCTCACACTCTCTTCACCTCCACAACACTCTTCACAAACTCTTCACATAGATTACCCTTACTCCTGAATTGCTTCCCTTCCACACACACAATATATCTATCTTCCTTCTCTTCATCATATCAGCCAGCTCGCTCCCTTTACCAGTCACAGTCCCAAAATTTAAAGTCCCCACTCTCACTTCCACATTCCTATCTTTCCTTCTCGCTCACTGCCTCCCATCACGGCTCCCCCCTCTCATCCTCCTTTGTCTTTGGCCAACAGTAGCACAGTTTCCACCGGCACCCTGCTGACAAACAGCACCGGTGCAGTCATCCTTAACCTAGGTCTCAAACGATTCTGTATGGAAATCTTATTATTGATCTGCGTAATTTATTTGGCAAAGATTTTAAGCTGGATGCCCTCCCTGCCGCAGCCTTGAGATGTGCACTAGGAGCACACAGGCTTGTGCCCTCTCTGTGCCTGGGTTGAAGTAAAACCCAAAATCTTAAACGTAGAGGAATCTGATGTTAGGTTTGATTCTGTGCAATACTGACTATGGCCTCTATACTGTGAGGCACTCTTCACTATACAGAGTGTAATTCTTCAGCTCAGGCTGGTGCTGAGGGCCTCACATGCATCTCAGGAGCACAACGTCCCAGTAGGTCAATGAGGGCAGAGTAGAAGGACATGATGGAATTGCCCATGTGAATAACTTCTCCTTCTTCCTCACCAGACCTGAAACAGACAGACAAATTATATAAATATACACACACTGTAATAAATACTTTATTGAACACTGAAAATTTTCCTGGAAGTTGCAGATAAGCTCTGCGAGGTAGTTTAAGAGTAAAATGGGAAACAGAGGAGCAGCAAATTGGGATATTCTGTAAGCATTTTTTAAAAATGTTTTGGCACAATTACATGAGTTCCTTACAGGCCATTCTGTTATACATATTGATTCTGGGTAGCTTCCCAATCTCTCTCCACGCTTCAGGCAATAGCAACTTTCAACATTAAAATACATTCAGTGTTACAACCTTTGCATACTGATGTGAGCAGGCAGGGACAAACACAAAGCTTCGACCAATGCCAAGGAACTATATATTCCTTTCCTTAAAACCTCCTTTCAGACAAGTAGTTTTTTTATGGTTGCCTTATGTTCCAGTTATGTTTTAGAATCTCAGATGTTGTTTTTCAAAACTGGCTTTAATGAAAACTGGGTCAGTTGCTTTTTTAGTTCCATTTGTTCACAGCATTCATTTTCAGGCCTAAAAGCATCCAGTGTTTTGAGTAGGAGACTAAAATATATAGCTAGATAATAGTTAAGCTGCTTATTAAAAAAAATCCCAAATTTTATTTTTTAATAATGGAAAAAACAGCTGTTTTGATTTGTCTGTCATTAAACTTTAAAGTTTCCTCTTCACTCAACACTACTAAAGAAACAGTTGAGCTTTCTTTAAAATGTCAAAAATAACCCTGATAATTTGTTAAAACAATACTATATTTAGCTAAATAAAGAGTAAAATAAGTAAAAATTTTCCTGTTTTTGTGGGAGGCTTTCAGGAAAACAATTCATTTGATAAAACTCCACTTTCAAACAGCAATTACCTTCTCTTGCTGGGTGAGGACAATGTGATGTATAATGTGATATGGCTCTATTAAAGAGTCTAGCCACTAAGAATAATGCTGGTTTAGCTAAGCACACGGGGAAATCTAATTAAATGTAACAATTCACACAGAGACCCAAATAATGAGAGACTTAATCACAAGTGACTGCTTTAGAGCCTCTGAATTGGTTTTTAGTGTCTCATGGAGATAAAAATTCTGATTCAGGAGTTTTTCAGCACTGGAAAAAAAGGTGTGGATTTATACCCAGCAGTGACGCCAGCAGGGGTCTTGGGCAGGTCCAGGGCAGGATCCTCAGAGATCTTGATGGCCTCCTTCATGGCAGCCAGCAGACCCTGACCCCCCTCGCCCCTCAGGGCAGGGCCGAAACACTCTGGACGTCTGATGAGCAGTTTTACCACCACGTTGGCATTTTCCTCCACACTCTCACCTGGTATACACATACAGCAGACCAATGGAAAGGAAAATTTTAATCATCTACAAAAGGAAAGGTCAGAGTCAGCTAGAGCGTAAAACCCCTGGAAGTGGTATTCAGCACCTGCTAAAGCGCCATTACATTTTTTATCCAAGAAAAGCTGACCAACACTTCCACATGGGAACTTCTGATTCTTGGCAACTAAGCAGGACCCTGGCACCATTTCCTATCAGATTTTGTAGTTTCTGCAAATCCACTTTTCATTTCTCTACCAATAACAGCAGCACTATAAAATCCCCTACTGCTTCTATACGCAATATAGATGTAGAATTACCCTAGAATGCTGTTGTGGCTTAACTGTATTTTTCATTTCAGTTTTTCAATTGCTCACTTACACATACCTTGTGACACCTGATACCCCTATATTATTTTAATGTCTTTAAAAAGCAATGTTTTAAGCACCTTTTACACAAAAACTCTCACTTCTACACTTCTATACTGTATTAAATTACATTTTTATAAAAAGGAAAAAAATAAGCAAAAGTCACTGTAAATATAGTCCCTGTCAAAAGCATTGGAACAGCCAGGCTAATTAATTTGTTTTTGCTGTGCACTGAAGACATTTGTGATAGAGATCAAAAGATGAATATGAAAAAAACAGATCAGAGTTGCAGCTTTTATTCCCTGGTATTTACATGCAGATATATTATCAACACAGAACATAACACATTTGGTATCAAACCATCCAGTTTTTAAGTGAACAAAAATATTGGAACAGAATGTTCACTCACTTAAAGTCAAAAATACTTATTTAGTTGCACGTCCCTTGCTCACAATGACTGCATCAGACCTACAACTCACAGACTTGCTTCATTGGTTATGCCCTTCTGCACTTTTACTACAACATATTTTAGCAGTTTTCTGTTTAGCAGGGTTTCTGCCTTCACTCTTCTCTTCAGGATGGGAGTTTAAAGCAACTGTCATTAGCTATATTGTATTGTGTCCCATAATAGAGGTTGTGTGAGGGATCCTCCACTCACAGATGCACTTACCCACTAACATTAAAGGGAAGGTTTAATTTTGTTTTTGTTCTTATTCATACACACAGAGGGGTAATGTGATTTGAAGTTTTATCAAAAGCGTTTATACAATTCTACAGGTCAATTCTGTAATTTTCAGTTTTATTCTGTACTTGCCTTATAGCCTAGTTTCAAGTTATGTACTTACAGACTTATGGTTTTTCTTACCCCATGCTAAATTTTTACGTGTCTAATTTTTCTCCACCTTTAAATATTTAGGCTGTATCTTCTACCTCTCTTTGTCCCAGCTTGTCTTTATACCATGTGTTGAGTACTTAAGCATTCTTTGCCCCATGTAGGCTTTCCCTCATGTCTGACCTTGTCTGGTCTCCTATGTACTGAGCTCTGTATGCCACAAGTAGAGCCTCTTTGAATCTTTACTTAACCTCTGCAGTTATATATTGGAGTCCTCTGGCTCTTTGGTACCAGTTTTTAGCATACAATCTGGCCAAGATATGACTGAAAGTGGAGGCTTTATGTAATGCATTTTGCTGAGTAGCACTGTAATGTCAATACAAGCCTTGTTTTTTTTGTTTTTTTTAACAGAAAAACTCAACAAGCAATGTTTTACTGTCTTCTCTATATAACCATTACAGTACAAGTCTGTTCCACATCTGATTACATCAAACATCTCTGATGGTTGCTGTCATTAAGCATACTTTGCTGTAGTGTCAGATTAGATGCCTAAGTCTGTAACATTGCAGCAGGGTGAGTAGAAGAACAGGAGGTAGCAGAAAAGTTTATTTCCTGGAGGATATAAAGTTACCTTTAAACAAATAATATTTACAGCAAGTGCAGAGTATGAAAGTTGACAAACATACCATTGCAGAAAACAGCAAACCTCAGGAACGAAAGGTAGCGCTCTCCCTCTATGGGGTTCCAGCCGAGGTCTGGGTATCCCTTAGCCACCAGCATGGCACAGCTCTGAAGACCACAGCCTGCCAGGTATGTCACCACCTATGGACAAACCATTCTGCTTCACTGCTGGGTGTTATAATGACACACTCTGTCTTTCTGACTTTCAGTGTCAGCAACAGTGACAGCTTGAAAGCCTCTGCTGAGTTAGCTTTTCCAGCTGTCACAAAATCATTCAGCATTTTTACAAGAAAACTTTGGTGGCCTGACTTTCTTTCTCTCAGTGCTGTGTCCACATGGGCACTTCCGGTGGCGTTGCTTGACGGGAGAAAATTAAGAGCATCGTGGCAGATGATTAATGGGTGCTTTTCCCTCCTACAACTGTGCAAACATTGAGTTGCACCTAATTGGAGGAGTGTATCTTGGGGGCTGTCTGATCCCACATTTCAAACCAAAACCACCATCATGGCTCATTTGCAAGCTTTCTGCTTATATTATGAAAACAATTCTCTGTCAAAACATTTGATGCATCCCATGCAGCTGCTAAATCTGCCTTTACTTAATTTGTGAGAATTTCCAGAGATGCCAAGTCTCACTGGATGCATCTTATTTGAAAAAAGTACTCAAATGAAAAGCTGCCAAATTAATCCCCCAGACATAGACCATGAATAAGAAGTGTGTAAATGATGGAGCCTGTGGACACAGAGCACAAGTCAACGATATTTTACAAACCCAATTCCAAAAATGTCCATATATATACATAAAAACACAATACAATGATTTACAAATATCATAAACCAATAGTTTATTCACAAAAGAACACAGAAAACACATCAAATGTTGAAAGTAAGACATTTTACTATATGATGAAAAATACTAGCTCATCTTGAATTTTATGGCAGCAACAGGTCTCAAAAAAGTTGGGATGGGGCCATGTGTAGCATCCCCTCTTCTTTTTATCAACAATACGTAAACATCTGGGAAATGAGGAGTCCAGCAGCTGGACCTTTGGGAGAGGAATGTTGTCCTGTTCTTGTCTGATATAGGAGTGCACTTGCTCATTAGTCCAGTGTCTTCTGTCATATTTTCATGACACACTAAATGTTCTCAGTTGGTCAAAGGTCTGGACTGTAGACAGGCTGGTCAGCACCCAGACTCTTCTACTATGAAGCCACGCTGTTGTAATAGCTGCAGTATGCGGTTTAGCATTGTCTTGCTGAAATATGCAAGGCCTTCCCTGAAAAAGACATCATCTGGAAGGCAACATATGTTGCTCCAAAACCTGTATATACCCCATATCCCCATACCATCAGAGATGCAGGCTATTGAACTGCGTGTTGATAACAAGTCAGACGGCCTGCCTTCTCTTTAGTTCAGAGGACGTGGCATCTATGATTTTCAAAAAGAATTTAAAATTTCAATTTGTCTGACCACAGAACAGTTTTCCACTTTGCCTCAGACCATTTGGCCCACAGATGATGGCAGTTTTTATGGATCATGTTCATGTATGGTTCCTTCTTTGCATGATAAAACTTTAACATGAATTTGTGAATAGCACAGTAAACTGTGCTTACAGACAATGATTTCTGGACATGTTCCTGAGCCCATACAGTGATTTTCATTACAGAATCATACCTATTTGTAATTCAGTGCCCCCTGAGGGCCTGAAGATCACCAGCATCCAATACTGGTTTACGCCTCCAGAATCTTGGAATCTTTTGAGGATATTATGAACTGTAGATGATGGAATATTCAAAGTCTTTGCAATTTTACGTTGAGGAACATTACTGTGAAACCTTTGCCCGTCTTTATTTCTGAGAGACTATTCCTCTTTAAGGTGCTCTTTTTATACCCAATTACTTTACTGCCCTGTTGCCAATTATCTTAATTACCTAAAACATGTTCCTTCAGTTGTTCCATTTTAGTACCATTTACTTTTCCAGCCTTTTGTGACTTTTTCCCAACTTTTTTGAGATGTGTTGACGCAGTCAAATTCAAGATGAGCTAGTGTTTTTCATGAAATACTAACATGCCTCACTTTCAACATTTGATATTTCTATGTTCTTTTGTGAATAAAATATTAGTTTATGAGATTTGCAACTCATTGCATTGTGTTTTTTTATTTAGAATTGGGGTTGCAACTTATTAATAACTTAAAGGAACGTGCTGATCTTTTACAGCTGAAATTGTTTTATCATTAAATTATAGTATAAATAAATATATGATCTGTGTACTGGTTATATATTTGTGAACACAGTTTGAAAAATTTTAATGCCATTAAGGCATAATTTGGCTCACTGTTCCAGCACATGATTTTTGAAAAGAATGTTTTTGTGAATGTAATACTGATATTTTGCTCTCTCCTCACAGCATGCTATAAGCAATTTAGTTTAATTTCCAATTTTACAGTGCCTGGCATAGTTTTAATACAGGGTTTGTTACGTTACAAATATATATGCTACACCAACAGATACCTTGAATCCAGAAAAAACATACTGAGCCTGTGATCATAATGAGCTGTATAATTATTAGCTGTGTAGTCTAGTATTCCTTTAAGTAAGGCTAATTTTTCATCAAACCTTCTCCAGATCAGGCTCTTCCAGGGCCAGAGCCAGACCATTGTTGTCCATCACTGAAGATGCTGCAACATCCAGGGGAGTGGAGCCCCGCATAGCCTCAGAGGCTAAACACACAGACAGAGGCTGTCAGAAGGAAAGTGCACTTTACATCCATTCCACATTAAACAACAGGGGGCAGTCTACTGACGTAACATGCAATCTTGATGTTCTCCAGTGTGTGTCTTGAAGCTTGGAATTCCAGGTGATATATAAATCAGTTTGTCAGTGCCTTCTCTTTCCTTAATATTACTCCATTTGTAACAGTCATCACAGTGCAACAGATTCTATGAAAACTTAAATACATCCTTTAAAAACATATGACATCCAACTGAAGCTCCAAATCTCAAGACAACTTTTCAAAATTTCTGCGATATACATTTTGCACATAACATGCGATTTATGTATCTATAACTCCTATCTACTTTAGTGAGTACTATTTTAATCAGTGCTATTTCTGAAAGCAACTTTAAAACAAATGTGTCATAGAAAGCATAAAACTCTGATATTGTGCAGACATTGCCACATTAAAAGAATCAATCCTCTGTGACTCAATGTGCAGAAGCACTCCCTGCCCACATAAATGTTTAAATTCCTACGGGCACCTTCTCTTCAATTAACTTTGTACAATGTCGCAGGGCAATACAGACTAATTTTGCCACATATTGCAACATATTATTACTATGTAGGCAAACAGCAAGCACTGAAAACAATACAAGCTGCTCCCCCCTTATGTCCAAACTGACGCATGTGGCTTTTAAATAGGCAAATATCAGAGGCGTCATATAAAAGGGCAACAACTAATGTGTTTTCATTCATCTGTCCTCTTCGGATCATGTGAACCTCTCCTTTTCCACAGCCAGGTGCTTTAGTTTACACATTACACAACTGCATAGATCCCAGTGACTCACAAGTCCTGCTTTGCACGCCTAAATAACCCCGTCCCTCATTTTCCTGCCATTCTTCCCTCTCTATCAACTGCCTCCCTCTCCGCCCCCTTCGCTTTCAACCTGATATACTGGTATTCTGAAATACAGCCTGTTACTCTTCTTCACTGGCTGCTTTTCATAATGACAGCAGTCTGAGGCTGCACTGCGGTTCGTTTCAGTACACATTTTGCATGGTGGCAACAAACATTCTAATTTGATGCAGCGTGGCCAATACTTAGGGAGCAAACTCAAATGTCAAGGCCCCCTTGTGACCACTTTATGTCTTTTCCACTCAACTTCTCCAACTTTTTTCTTCGAATTTAAATTTTGCTGTCCATTTGTGGGCAGCATGGTGTTTAGCACCGTCGCCTCACAGCAAGAAGGTTCCTCATTCAAACCAAAGCTGGGGCCTTTCTGTGTTGAGTTTGAATGTTCTTCTTGTGCCTGCATGATTTTATCACTTCTCCCACAGTCTAAAGACCACGCAAGTTAGGTTAATTGATGATTCTAAAGTGGCCATGAACGTGAGGTAGATAAAGTGTTGAATGAATGTATGGCTAAAATGTCACTTGTAGTCTCTGAGTGGTCAGTAAGACCAGAAAAGCACTATGTAAATACAAGTACATGTACCAAGTTATTTCAAACTTGTCTAAGCTGACACGTCAGAGGTCCCAGAATGTAGATGTAATTTAGTGACTTTGCCATTACTTACCCAGTCCGACGCTGCTGTTCTCCAACAGGTAGCTCAGGTGGTCAAACATGGCTTTCTGGTTCTGGCGGCTAATACGGCAGAAATAGCACAAGAAACGACAACAGCTAGCCACCATCTTGGGGAAGGCGATCTCCTGTGGAAGAAGGGAGGAAACCACGCTAGATGCTCTTTTTTTAATTGTGAGAACTGTACTGTAGGAATCATTCTGCAGAAACTGGAGAGATAAGGGCATGTTTGTAAAGATAACATCTAGTATTTTCCTGAATATGCTGTTGCAGGAATACTGGAATGTCAGAGTTAATTTTAATATCCCCGGAGGATGCGGAGTATTATGTGGTTGGCTCTGATAACGGTATCTCGGAGAACGATCAAAAAGCATATTACGGAATAAATAAATAAAATGTATTTCCCGTTTTGAACACAAATAATAAAAAATCATTTGACCTTTAAGCCCATCTCCATCTAATGCTGTTAGATCTGTGTCATCTTCATTTTTCTAAGTTCTTGTGTGGGCTCCGTTCAAGCTTCGGGCTGAGCATAAATCAGTGGAGTCATTTTCTCCCAAGCAGACAGACAGAGGAATCGACAGCAGAGGGGGAGAAACCCTCATCTTACTTTCAGCTTATTACAATCTGCAGAAATGCATGGCACAGAAAAATCACACTTATCAGACAGCTGACAAATGTTGAACTTTCAATCATGCTAAACAGATTTTTCATTCATTTTAAAAGCCAAAGCAACTTTACTTTGTTTTTCCTTTGTTAATGCTGTGTGTTTCTGCTGTGCACTACTGAGAACAAACTTCTTACTGAAGGTTTGGTTGCAAATCCTTGATCATTTTCTATAAAACATGTGTCCTGATTGTGTGATAAAACCCGTGACTTAAATCATGGTCTGATAATTTTCAGCACCATGGCATGACTAAGTCAACATCAGAGATAATCAAAGAGTAAATATTTAAAACCTGATATACACTTACAAGCTATGGTACTGTCACTGTATATGGCCACAGCAAGTGAAGCACACATATCAAGTGACTGTAAACCGGTCTGGAATTTATGTTATGAAACTGTGTGATCAGACTGTCAGAGACAGACACGAAGGTCCAAATGTCTCCCTGAGGTCTGTCTGTCTGAGGGTCAGATCAAGTTTGGCAATGGCTGTAGCATTAAATCACAACCAGCTCTTCCAGCTTCTGTCAGCACTGCCCAAAAAGGACAGGTTTGAGTGGCCTCCTCTCACCCCTCTGATGCCATCCTACGCCGAGATTACTGCTCTGCCCTCTCCATTACCCCTGTGGTTTTTTCTGGGTCTTAGGCTGTTGCTCTTGGCACTCCTCACACTCTCAAGATAAAATTTGTTTTCCTGAGATCAGTGTACCACCTAATCAGCATTAAAGGCTCAGTCAGGCCCAAAACTTTAAACTCTAGATTGAGCAATTAATTGTTAATTTCAAGTATTTGTGCATTTGACTCCAAAACTACTCAGGGTTGCTGACTGGGGTGGGCTGTTGCTCAGGAGGAAGAGTGAGTTGTTTTTCAGTCAGAATCTTGGTGGGTCGATCCCTGACTTGTCCTGTCTATGTGCCGAAGCGTCCTTGGATAAGATATTAAACCCCAAACTGCTCCCAATGCATCCATCAAAGTGTGAGTGTGTGCATGATAGATAAAGCACTTAAAGGCATAAAATAAAGCACTGTGTGAATGGGACTTGGATTACTGCTCAGTTAGAGTACAAAAGTGCTATACAAGTACTAGTTGATTTAACATTTGATGGACAGAAAACAATCTGCTCATATTTCGATGAAAGGTTAATCGTTTGAGTCAGTTTTCAAGCAAAAGTGCTTGTTTCAGTTCCTTAAATGTGATGACTGGAAGCTTCTTTTGTTTCTTTTAAGCCCCAAAACCTTTTGGTATTTGGACTGTTGATTGATTGAAACAAATAATTTGAAGACAAAGCCTTGGGCTCTGGATATTTGTATAGAACATTTATTTAGATCTGTTCCTTTTTAGAGACACAAGTTTTCATTAACACCCACCTGTGACTTGTCTCCCCCCAGCACGTTGACCATGACCTGCATGACTGTCTCATGCATGCCCAACACTCTCATCAAATTGGGATGCTGGTAGAACACCTTGTTGTTCATGATGTCGCTGGGAACATAAGGAAGTGAAATGTAAATCTCACAAATATTCTAACAGCGAGGCGGTACACTACATATTGATATAGTTATATAATCACACACTATATCCCGTCTGTAACAGTGAAAAGAACATAATATAATTTCTTACCCGAGCCCATCAATCATAAGTTTTTCCTCTTCTTTTCCCATTCGCACTGAGAGCAGAGATCTGATTTGACCCAGAGACGCCAACAGGTTAATAGCATCTTGCACGGATGCAGCACTGATTGTGTAGGATTTCTTCATGGCCCGAAGCAGTTCCCCAATGCCATCATACTGCCTCCTCAACAGGCTAAACATCACTCTGACCAGCTCTGGGTCTTGAATGTGAGAATCCTGAGCCCAGGTGGTTATGGTTTGGGAGATAAGCTCCTTCAGGTTGGCTAGAGAAGTGAGAGTTCAACATTCTTAATGAATAATGGCATACAGGCAGTAAAACTAAGGCTACTCTGCTGTCAGAGGCTAACAGTGCCTTCGTGCCTGACTACCACAAAACAGTGCGATGCCATGTGTATTTGATTGTTTTCTACACAATTTGGGTGGAAAATGCTGCAACACGTTTAGCAAAGAAAGTGCCAATTATTAACTCTTCATTTTTGTCCAGTACAACATACAGATCCAGCGGAGATCGATAATTTCTTAATCTGAGAACTTAAACAATATTTCGCTGCAAGTTCTTGATAAAACCAGAAGACAATGCAAACCATTCTCTGGAAATCATTAACCAGTTTTTATGATTTGATATGAGAAGCCTTAGGGCAGCTCTGTGACTGTCATCAGTGCAGTGATAATTACATTTTAGGGATTGAGCGCGTAGCACACTTTTGTGCTGCTATGCCAGTGCTTGTTTTTTGGCACGAGTACCGGTGATTTTTCACTGCCAAGGCATGGAGCTGTTTTAAGATTAGCCACTGGAACGGTGCTGGCAAAAAAAGAGGCATGAACTAATAAGCCATTTACTTTCTTTCTTGTTTTCTCCTCTTTTCAACAAGAGCCTAACTAGAACCAGAATACTTTATTAATCCCAGGGGGAAATTGCATTGTGTTATAGACACTCAGTCACATATAAATAAAAATAATCCTGAAAAGCAGAAAAAATAAGATTAAAATACATAAACATGTATGGAAAGAAACTAATCAAGGGGTCACAGGGAGGAATTATAGAGTTTGATGGCCATGGGTAGGAATGATTTCCTGTGGCATTCTGCGGTGCATTGTGGTAAAATGAGTCTGCTGCTGAACATGCTCCTGTACAGACCTCGACTCTAAATTGCCAGGATTAGAAGTTATGTGGAAGTCAAAGATGATTATACACAATATAATGTATATATCTGGTTTTACAGTGTCTGCCTCATCTGGTGACTGGAATGGGTGTGCATAGGAAATAACAGATGGCGATGCTACCTGGAGGGTGTGGCTAGAACAGGAAGATGCAATCTTTGAGCTCACATCCTCAGGTCTAGGCCTCTGCAGACACCACTCTTACGATAATGATTTGAATAAACATTGCAAATTAACCCCTAAAAGTTATGATTCTATTTTAAAGCTGTCTGCCGCCCATAAAATTGCAACTTTAGCAATCTTTAATAAGTCGACTGACTGCAAGAAGTCAAAGTTTAAGGTTAAGTTGACTTTTGCTGCTCTTTAAACATTTTAACTTTGAAGTAACTAGCTCCCCGCGGTCACCATGCGGCCACTAAAGGTATGTCCCTGAAAAGCCCCGATTTCTTCATAAATGCTGACCTGATCTCTCACTTGGCGTGATGTGAGAATAGATGCCACGGTCAATTTAGCCTTTATTTTCCTAATTTTTCCATCCCTGAATTTTTTATTTATTTTATTTTATTTATTTATTTATTTATTTTTTGGTAACCAATTTCAGCCATGGCAGTAGCAGACAGCAATGGCAGTAGACACAACATGATGTCACCATGTGACCTTTGTTTTTGTGCAGATCAGACAAATAGTCAAAGCGGTATGGCTAAAAAAGGTACAAGTTTTTACAGACAACACCACCTAGTGGCAAATCCATGTTTCAAAATAGCTGAAAATGTGATCAGTTCCAGATATAACAGAGGTCCATCTCTGTGCCAAAATTCAAAATCCAGTGTCAAATAGCTTTTGCGCTATCATGAGGACATGAAGAGTTTGAGACGCAGCTAATGATTCCATTATGTCTCTGCTTTTATATAAAAATTTCAAACTGTTAACGAGGACTGTGGAGAAACATCTATGGACCAGACACTTCAAAAAGGGTTTTCATCATGAAAAGAGGGGTAACAACGGTTCATCCAGAGACATACAGAGCTAGCCCAATTAAACTATAGCCTGGATTTTAAAATCTTTTGAAACTTAATCTTGAGGTCTCATCAAACTTTAATCTCACAGATACCAGGCAGCAATGAAACAAGGCACAGCTGCAGAAAAACTTGATATAAAGCGATAAATCTAATGGCTGTAGCTAAATCATGCACTTCTCTAAACATTGTTATTCCGAAGCTATCGCTGAACTTTGAGCGTTTAAGTCAAATAGAACAACATCTGTAGCAAACAAAGGGTCAGACTGAAGCAGAATCCTAATGAGACACGAGATGGAAACCAAGACAAAGCAGAGAGGTGCCAGCTGCCCTGAAGGTGAATGTCTTCCAGATTCACATCTGCTCTGCATCATCTCAAACAGTGGCTCACAAGGGAGTCACAAAAAAAAAAAAAACACCTTGTCTGCAAGCTAATCTGCAAATAACTACGCTGCATCAACATGCTGTTATTTATGAAAACTTCTCACTTTCACAGATGCTCCAAAAGTAGCACAGACAAAATGCTGAATTGACTGTATCATTAACTGTAACTCTTAAAAGATATAAAAGTGTTTAAGAGCTATAAAATTTTGTCAATATACTAGCACATCTCAAATAATTAGGATTGGTTTAAAACTTTGTCCCCAATTTGTTTTTCATAATTCATTTACTGTAGTCTATATTCATTACATGTAAAGTGGAATATTTCAAGTTGGTTTATTTTAATTTAGATAATTATGGCTTATGGCTCATGAAAATCAAAAATACAGTATCAAATCACTGAAATATTTCTTAAAATCATTTTAAAAAGAATTGATTTTAAATCAATTTCATTTATATATCACCACTTCCCAACAAAACTCACCTCAAAGTGCTTTATACTGTAAGATAAATGTACCTTTGGCTGCTCACTTGTATTCTTCCCAAGTGGTCACCACAGAGGATTAATCTGCATTGTTATTCTGGCAGAGGTTTTATGCCAGATGCCCTTTCTGATCCAACCCTACATGGTGAGGGGGGCTTGTGTCCCCACCTGGAATCAAACCTTTCACTTGTGAGGCATTTGTGTAAACCAGCACACTACGGGGACACCTTTACACTGTACGGTGAATACCCTAAAATAGTAGCGAGAAAACCCCAACAATCAGATGATCCCCTATGAGCAAGCACTTCGCAATGGTGGAAGGGATGAAATCCCTTCCTTTTTACAATATATCCAGTACAATTCCCAATTTTATAATTTATATTTTGTATTTTCTATTTTGTATTTATATTTCATTCTGTATATATTTTGTTCTTTTATATATTAAAATTTCCTTTTACATACTGTACATCTTTGTATTTGTGCTTTTAATATTTTGCTGCTATCAGAGAGCTGCGAAACAGATTTTCATTGTACTCTGTGAGAATAACAATAAAGCTATTCTAATCTATTCTATATAGAAATGTCCAATTTCTGACAACTATTTTCATGTATACACTCAGTACTTGGATAGTGCTCCTTTACCATTAATAACCCCATCAATGTGGCATGGCATGGAGATGATCAGCTTGTGGCCCTGCTGAGGCATTACTGAAGCCCAGGTTGTTTTGATCACAGCCTTCAGCTCCTTTGTATTTTTGGGTCAGATGTTTCTCATCTTTCCATCTCATCTTGATAATACCTCAAAGATTTTCTGTGGGGTTCAGGTCAGGTGGGTTGACTGGCCAATCAAACACGGTATTATGCAATTTCCCCCCTGGGCTTAATAACTTATTCTGATTTTGATTCTTATAGCGTGGTTAGCAAACCATTTGGTAGTAGTTTTGGCACTATTGGCAGGTTTTAAGTCCTGTCGGAAAAGGACATCAGCATCTTCATCAAGTTTGTCAGCAGATGGAAGCATGAAACACTAATATCTCCTGGTAGATGGCTGCATTGATTCTAGACTCTATAAAACATGGTGAACAAACCACCACCAATACCATCAGATAAAATGGCACACAAAATTATCTCCTGATGCAAACTTCACACACTGAGCATCAAACACCTTGGATTCTGTGCCTCTTGCCTCTAGGACCTTGATTTCCAAATGAAATGCAGAATTGGTTTTCATCTAAAAGGAGTACTTTGGTCCACTGAGCAACAGTCCAGTTCTTTTTTACTTAGCCTAGTTAAGTCACTTCTGATATTGTCCCTGGTTCAGGAGTGGCTTGATATTAGAACAGTTGTAGACCCTCTCTCACAGACAGCTGTGTGTGGGGGCTCTTGATGCACTGACACCAGCCTCAGTCCATGCTGTGTGAAGCTCTCCCAAGTTTTTGAATCAACTTTTCTTGACAGCTTGCTTAAAGCTGCAGTCATCCCTGTTACCTGTGTGCTTTTTCTTACTACACTCTTTTCCAGTCAACTTTCCGTTAATACGATTCAATAGAGCACTCTGTAAACAGCCAGTCTTTTCAGCAATGGCCTTCTGTGTCTCTTTTAAGCACCAGCACTTAAATTAGTAATTAACAACCAAAAACTAATTTTATATTAGCCTGTAGGGTCTTTCTGAAGTCTATCAGGATCCTGCTTGTATATCTGAAGGAAGGCACAGGAATGTAGGAGTAAGAAACCCATCATCAGAGGAACAACCTGAATACAAACCAAATGTAATCACGATTTCCAAAATAATTTTTAACTGTGCATAAGCTACTAAGCCCTTGGAAAACTAAAAAAAAACACCACAAAACTGAAACTCAGATCTTATTAGGAAACAAAACACGGAGCCACTTACCCAGCAGAACAGCAGACTGATGGAAGATTAAAAAGTTTTAATAACTTTTGAGTAATCTCACTAATATATTTAGCTACTTTTTACATGATTTTTCAGTGTTCTTTCACTTCTTATCCATCAGAAGAATAAAAAAGCAGCAAAAGTTGGTTTCAAAGAGAAATTACTGGCATTAAGGTTTTGAAACAGTGGATGATTATTACTGTCAATTAACGAGCAAAATAACTTTCACCCCAAATTGACTCAATTTGTGTCATTCACACATTAATTATGTATGATCTGACATGTAAAAAAATCAGACAATAAAATTACATGCTGAGAAATTTAGCAGCAATGACTTTATCAGAGGAGCAGCTCGTTTCCCCCACCTTTATTTAATCAGGCTATTTCAATATGATTTTTATGTGGTGCAGAAAAGTTACACCAGATCTATCAGAATCATCTCGAATCACATCATCTGTCCATTTATAAAGCTTTTGAATAATGCAGACTAGGTGTTGGAGGCTGGAGGAAGGCATTAAAATTTATGGCAGGGAGTCTTGCAGGGGCTGTCCATTAGTCTTCTTCTATTATTTGAAACAGAACAAAACCATACTTGCAGCAAATGGCAGCAAAAAAGAAGAAGCTTGAAGCAAAGAACAAAAGGTTAGGAAGTCTGCTGTGTTCTGCATTATTCATTATGGATAAATCTATACCATTCTAAGGTTTTTTTATATAATGTTTAATGACAAACATGATTTTGTAGTATGGGTTTAGATGTTGATTAGATATTACTCCTGGGAGCTGAAATCCCATCTACAAGTTGCTGCACCAAGATGAGAGTTTACCTAATAAAACTATTAAGTAATGCACTGATATCTCAAAAACAAACAAACATGCAAATCTGGGCTTAAAAGGATTATTTAATCTTCTGCGCATTATCAAAACAAACTGGTTGTGAAATGTTGAATACTCATGTGGCTTAAAAGTAAACTTGTGTCTCACTATAGCTGACAAAGTGATATTTCGCAAAAAATCACTATGAGGTATTCTGAATCTATGGTACACTTTCAGGTTGTGTGGTCATTGTCATCTTTGGTGTTCAAAAGTACTTACTGGGGGCAGCCTGTTCAGTCTCTGCGGGTTCCTCCTCTGTCTTTTGAGGCGGGCCCTTGATCTTATAGAGCAAAGCGAGAAGACGGCCTTTAATCGAAGTGTCCTGTTCTACCTCTTCTTCCTCCACTGGAATTCCTGCCAGGAGAAACACAGGCACTCAGAGTTTTATCCTGCTATATTAACTGCTTAAATTTGTGGCATGTGAACAAAATGAACACTTAAACTAAAGATGGTCAGTGTATTTATAACAAAGAAATATTTGTATCATCAAAATGCAAAGTGTTTCACGGTTTTTGTATTGTCAGGTTGCAAAGTGCTTCAGTTTTTTAGGGGTGGCTGTGGCTCAGGAGGTGGAGCAAGTCGTCTTCCAACAGCAAGGTTTGCGGTTCGATCTCCGGCTCCTCCACTCTACATGCTGAAGCGTCCCTGGGCAAGACACTGAATCCCAAATTGCTTCCAATGCATCCGCCAGAGTGTGAATGTGTGCATGATAGTTAAACACGCTTAAAGGCATAGAATAAAGCACTGTATGAATTGGTGAATGAAGCTTGTGGTACAAAGTACTCTGAGAGTAGAAAAATGCTATCTAAGCACCAGTCCATTCACCGTTTGAATGAAAATAGTGTACACATCACAGCATACAAATATGTAGTCTAGCATAGGTTCTTATATTTGCTCATACAAGCATTTGGTGTGAAATACAGTCAAAAATGGCCAGAAGTCTGAGGAAACATTAACCTATACAAATTAATTTTTAGCAGTTATTTAAAGCACACCACTCATTCAAACCTCCTGATGGGCTGAAGAAGGCTGTTCTAAAATAAGGCGCTACAACCTCAAAAGTCTTGCCATCTCTGGATTCAAAATACGAAAAGGAAAAACCAAAAGGCCCTGACCAGATGAGCAGAGAGACAGACTAATGGAATAAGGTCTTAGTGGGTCTGCTATATAAGCAGGACCCCGGCCATTTAGGGCTTTGTAAGCAAATAAATGAATTCTGGAACCCAACGAAGGGAAGTGAGAATAGGGGCTAGTCTTTTCAGCAGCCTTCTAGACCAATTAAAGAGAGGCTAGGAAGGACTGTGAAATGCACGTGAAAGCGATGAACACAAGAGTCCCCGTTTTATTGGAGTTAAGATGGAGGGCATTTAAAGACATCCAATCTGTAACAGTAATGAAACATTAACTGAGGTAGTACAGACTGTTGAGGTTGTCAGATTTAAAAGAAAAGTACAGATGTGTACTGTACCTTTGGCTGCTACCTTTTATTTTACCCAAGGAGTCACAGCAGTGGATTAATCCGCATTAGTAATTTGGCAGAGGTTTTACACCAGATGCCCTTCTTCATGCAACCTTCAATAGTGGGAGGGGCTTGGGTGCCTCCCTGGAATCAAACCAGGGACCTTACCCTTGTAAGGCTAATGTGCAAAACACTACACTACCAAGAAACTGCACTGTCAGAATAGCAATGGTAAAAAATACCCCTGAAGCTGTTGCATATAATGGAAACAAACCTGGTCCAAAGATCAAGTCTTGGAGGACCAGAAAAGTGGAGTAGATGAAGACATATAGTTACTAATATAAATTCTGAAGTGTCTGTCAGATAAGAATGATGAAAGTCATTTGAGAGCTGTGCAGGAGATGCCAACTCTGTTCAATAATCTGTCGATAAGAATTGGCATGATCAATGGTGCCAAAGTCTGTAGATAATAAAAATCTTTTAGTCATTTTAAGGTATTAGTAATTTTGTTCATGTTAAAAAGAAGAAAGTTCCTAAATGTTTGTTTTTAGTGATATGTAGACAGTGCTGTCTGTGTGTCTGTTGTGCAACTGTTGCCAGTGTATCAATACAGAGCAACATGAGTACTGAAACATTTAAATAATCTAGAATATATAAGTATATAAGTATTTTTGACAACACTTGAGCTGCAGTCAAAAGAAAATTGAGAGTTCCATATGCAGTAATCTATATTTGGCAGTATGTCTTTGTTCTGGAATCTCCCTGCACTTCCATGTGCATACATGGAAAGCTGGAGGCAGAAAACGCAGAAACAGAACCACCATACAGAATAAAGCAGGGAAGAGGAGGTGCTAGGTGCTGGAGGTGGGCTGCAAGCAGCTTGCAAATGCGCAGCAGCTGTGGGGAGGCTGAAGAAACTTCGGAAGCATACCTTTATGAGATTTGCCAGTTCAGTGTGCAGAAGAGTATCAGCAAAGCCATCAGCTGATTTGCCGGGACTGTGACTAAGCTTGACCTCATGGCTTGTCTGAACTAATGCTTTGATCAGTTTTGTGTGATAAGATTTTTACACCAACGCTAAAGTGACATGTTTAGATATCTCTGAACAGAAATGCACAGTAATTTTGTAGGAACTATATTTACTATGTAAGCAGTTGTACTATACCACAGTGCAGCCGCAATTCTTCATGGAAGGAGTTGAGTTCATCCTGGATCTCTTCAGGGCAGGGGCAGTCCTCACCTGCACTGAAATTCAACAGGATGTTTATCTGCAGGAAACAAATAGAGCATTTACAATAGTTATAAAAGTACAGCGTGAGGACAGGAATACAAAACATTGTCTCAGGTGGGAAGAAGGATAAAGAGCAGGAAGAAGAGCGGAAATGAACGACCAAAAGAAGGATGGCATACTAGAGAGCAGTTGAAAGTCACAGAGGATGGCACATTACCATCTGAGAGTCGCAGCATAATTACTCATGTAGTCTCCTGCAGTAAGTGCTCACGTGGGCTTGTCAGATAGTGTGTGTCTGATGGACGCAGACAGAAATAGTCTGGAGCATTTTTAAGTCTAGTCACAAGTGCAACTAAAGAGTAAAGAGATATTTGGATAAAATAATGTAGAAAAGACTTGAATGATAAGGTATCCCATGCAGCCATAGATCTACTGTGTTTGCTACAGGCCACAAGCTAACTATAAAACACTAAATATAAATGAGATGCATCCAGTGCAGTGTCCAATTTAGGCTATTTCTGTGTCTATTTCAGGCAGAGCTTTTTAAAAAACCATGGGAGGTTTCTTATTGTGGAGAATCTTGCTTACACTACCACCTGCTGCTGACCACCACTACTTATTTTTCAGGTATCAGAGTGTAGCTGCGAGCAAATGCTTATCCTCAAGGTTTTACAACTCAGAGGAAGCACAATTAAATATTTGAACATGAAGGCTTTGCAAGTCATGCAGAAACTTTGCCTCAGCTGCTACCACACTGTATTCAAGAACACTGCACGGCAGCGTGGCAAGTGATCTATTCCTTATTTCTGCCCAGCAGTCACTATGTCTCTTACTCTCTACTCTGGCTCTGAGACATGCTCAGAAAAATGGGTGTTAAGAAGGTCCCATTTATTAAGTGCAGTCATCATCACTCCTGATAAAGTTATTACACACTAAGCTGAAAACATGTGGGTTAGGAAAGAGAAGAACTGAGATGTATGATCATGCTTTTTTTTCATAGTGAGACACTTTCTGTATCTATAAAATCTTCCACTTGCTACTGGCAGCAAATAAAAAGCGAGCTCTATCAAAATTACAAAATTTATATAAAATATACTATCTAGCAAAATCCTGTGTGTTGTATTTCACAAATATCAATATCAGAGTCAGCATTAAAATCCAGTTCAGGCTGGGCTACATGGCATATTGTGAATTACTTAAGGACGACTAAAACTGTTGCAATTGAGTTCTAATGATAGATCTTGTAAAGAATACAGTTCACAATTATAGACAAAGGTAAGGCTACACATTTATACTAAAGGAGATTTCATGACATCCCGTTCTAAAACCATAGGCATTAATATCGAGTTGGTCCCCCCTTTGCAGCTATAACAGCCTCCACTCCACTGGAAAGATTTTCTTCAAGATTTTGGAATGTGTCTGCAGGAATTTTTGCTCATTTATCCAGAAGAGCATTTAAGAGGTCAGGCACTCTTGAGATGAGAGGGCCTTGCTCACAATCTCCATTCTAGTTCATTCATACCAAACTCATCCAACCATGCCATTATGTATCTTACTTTGTACACTATGGCACAGTCATGTTGGAACAGGAAAGGGCCTTCCACCGAACTGTTCCCACAAAGCTGGAAGCATGGAATCATCCAAAATGTTTCTGTGAACTGAGATTAAGCTTAAGATTTCCCTTCACTGGAACTAAGGTACCCAGGCCAACCCCAGACAAAGAATCCCATAGCATTATCACTCCTCCACCCCTGGTACAGTGCAGTCAGGCAGGTGGTGTTCTCCTGGCATTCACCGAAACTCACCCATCAGATTGGCAGAAAGGGAAGCATGATTTGTCAGGTCACAGAACATGATTCCACTGCTCCATAATCCAGTGGTAGTGTGCTTTACACCAGGGGTCCCCAACCCCCGGTCCACGGACCGGTACTATTTGGAACCGGGCAGCAAAGAAAAAATCTCATGGTTAGAATGTTTTTTCTTCTTCTGGATCTTATTTTGAAAAACAACTGTTTCCGCCCTCACCTCACTAACCTCACTTGACTCTGGAACGTCATGTCAGGTATCAGCGGCACAAGCTAATCCTTGAAAACAAAATGAGCTAAAACCAAAATTCACTGAAGAGCTTTTTCGGGAAGGAACGAGCAAACAATGGGACAGCAGAAGGGTCACGGACCACCAGCAATGAAACCCGCAAAACTGCTTCACCACATTCACCCCCCCGCCTCCACCCGGTCCGCGGAAAAATTTTCATACATGCAACCGGTCCGTGATACAAAAAAGGTTGGGGACCACTGCTTTACACCACTCCACCTGATTCTTAGCACTGGGTTTTATGAATGTAAAGCTTGCATGCAACTGCTCATCCATGGAGACACATGCCATGAAGCTCCCGGAGCACAGTTTTTGTGCTGATGTTAATGCCAGAAGAGTTTCTGAACTCTGTAGTTATTGAGCCAGCAGAGTGCTTTCAACTTGTATGCACTCGGCAACCCCGCTCTGTTACTTTGCACGATCTGCCACGTTGTGGCTGAGATGCTGTAGTTCCGAAATGCTTCTACTAAGCAATAATACCATTTACAGGTAATCGACTGAATTATCACAACGGTGGCATCCTATTACAGTACCCCGCTTGAATTTAATGAGCTCTTAGAACGACCCATTCTTTCGTAAACGTTTGCAAAGGCAGACTATATGGGTAGGTCCATGATTTTGTACATCTGTGACAATGGGACTGAATGAAACACCTAAATTTGATGGTTAAGAGGTGTGGTCCAACACTTTTGTCCATATATTGCAGTTGTTACCAGAATAACAACTAAAATGGATCCAACTAAACAAAGATTGCACAAGCCAGTCTACTCCCAGACTGACCACTGGCCTGATGGTATAGCACGATGACTGAAACCCAAGTCTGACCTCCCAAAAGTAAAAGAGGTCAATTGCTTCAACATCTGCTGAGAGTGAAAAAACCTTCAGGGAGATATTTTGGTCTGTCGGGCTGAGATAGCATGGACTGTTCTGTCTGGTGGTTTGATTTAGGGCTTTTGATCAGCATTTCCTATATATCCTGTAAATCAGACTGGACTGATTTTGAGTTTAACAACCAGCAGCGACCTTGCAAACAATTTTAAGACTGACCTAATTAGGTGTTAAACATACTTCAAATTTAAACTGAACTGAAATATAAAGTGTTCCTATGGGACTAATAATACATTTAAGACTCACACAGGGCCAATTCACTCCCAACTTTAAGTTAAGCCTCACATATGGCCCAATTTAGCCTTTGGGAATTCCAGCTGAAAATAAATTTAAGAAACAACTGAAAACTAAAAGGCAATTAGAGAACTACACAGCCCTGTGTTCCAGTCTCTGCCTCTGACTCTGTTCTAGTCAAGGTCATTGATTCTGTTTTTACCCCAAGGTCCAGCCATCCTTCCAGCATCCTACTCCAGTATACAAACAAAAACAACCTCAAACATAAATTACATCTCAAACAAGATGTAAACAATTTCTTACACACTAGCTCCACTGCAGTACTGTACCTGCTCCTGCGGGGGTGAGCGAAACTCTTTGGTTTTTTTGGCAGTGACGGCGGCAGACATGTTGAGGGCCTGCATTAGCTCATTGTAGCGGAACTTCTGATTGTACTGCAGCTTGGAAACGAAGCTGTCAGAGAAAGAGACAATGGCTTCGATGCGGTGCTTCAGCTCACAGTCACAGAAGTAGTGGAGCAGCTCACACATCTGAAAAGGACAGAAATCTATTTGAAACATTCAAAGGCTTTTCTTTTTCTTTGTGTCTCAATTGTTTTTTCTTGTTTCATTGTATGAGTTGTTTTCTTTCATTTCATAGAGGGTAAACTGATGCGTACAATTGTCGTTTCCCAAAACTTATTTGCTTCCACCTCCATCATGCGTGGATGATGCATGGATGTTTATTAAATTTTGAAGTTTTCACTAAGTTTTTGTCATTGATAAGAGCATTAGTATTCAGCCACAGCCTTCCTTTCCACTCAAGCAGTTACCTCTCAGCAAGAGATAAATCAAAAAAACTCAGAACTGCTGACAAATGAGGAATTCGTGTACCTAATCTCATAAAGGCAAAATTAAAATTTAATTAAAGCCTTCGCTGAAAAATTGATGGACTTAGTTTAATGCAACTATTTGCAATTGTCAATCTATCACTGAAATTAAACGCATGTGCTTGATCATTGTCATCACCTGGCGTTTGACAGACTCAGGCAGCGACGTCTCCAGAAGGCCTTTAACGTGCGGTTTGCTCTCCTTGGTCTCCTCCTCCCCTGCCTCCACAGCTTTCTCTTCATTCTTGCTCACCTCCTCCTTCTCCCCTGTCACAGCCACCTCATCCCCCTTAACTTCTTCGCCCTCTTTGGTCTCTCCAAACACATTGGGGTCGATCAGGAGGAGAATCAGCCTCACCTCGTCACTGGTCAAGACTCCCATGATTAACAGCGTTCCAATCAGCTTCAGGATGGGAACAAACTGGTACTCAAGACTCCCGCCTACCGGATCTCGTATGTGGGATCCTCCACCCTGCACGGCCTCGGTTAACATGCTGATGGCTTTCTCTTTCAGGGTGCCCAATGGGATCTGGGGGCTGTGGAGGTACTGTTGGCGTTTGGTGTTGATAATTCCCACGGGGGAGAAGTTGACCCGAGGTTTGAGGGAGGTGCTCAGGCCCACACCAGGGAGCGAATGCCGCTTGGACTCATCAGGGAACAGCTTGATAGAACGTGTCTCGTCCGTCACAGGGATAATGAACTCATTGTTCATCATTAGGCGAGCCTCCTTTGCTGTCTCAAGATGGATGCTGGCAATAAGCAAAATAAGCAAAATTAGTTCTAAATACGTTGGCTATTATACATATCATGATGACAAATCATGATTTATAACCATTTCTAAGAAGTACAAAGGATTTGCTATTCGAATGACTTCTACAGACCAAATCCACCAACTAAGCATAATATATCCGTGTGAGGTATAAGGGTTGGTGATCAGTACCTATGATTCAGTGGTTTCCTGACAAGCAAATCATGTGCCGAGTCCTCCAACTCATTGTAACTCATAATCTAATTTCTGAAATCAAACCCTTGAACCACAAAGACCTTAACACCCCCTCTTGAAAATGAATTTTTGATGATAATGAAGTTTCACATTATACAATTCTGCTACTTATGTAACATGACACTGTGTGAAGAAATGAGAGATTAAATAACACTAGATGTAAGGTGGAAAAACAATCAGAGAAATTATTAAGATTTATAAGATAATACTGCACCACCTGACCGGTTAATGTTGTTGCAGATGACATTGTCAAATCATAATTTTATCATGGATCATCATTAGATTATCTGACGAAAAACATGTCAATCTTCTTTATGTTTCAGTGCATGACAGTTGAGGTCATTAACACTTTGTAGACTTTCATTTTGTATCGCTGACAGCAGCATTTATCAACTTATCCCACAATAATTTCCATTCCTCCATATGTCAGAAAGCAGTCAAAGATACATTAAAAAACAATGTAAAACAACCACATCATAAAAAACAGTTGTGTTGTATTAAAACATAGTGAGTGGAAGCACAACCAACACACCTGATAAGGACATTGTAGAAGCCGTCTCTCAGCATGCCAGACAGGTACTGGTTGTCGATGGTGTAGAGAAGCTGTGATTGGTCCAAATGGCTGCAGAGGGCATGAGCTACACGAGTGTTTCCCAGCGCACAAAGGGCACAATACAGCTTCAGTGTGTGGTAGTGGAACTTCCTTAGGTCTTCATGCTCAGATAACTCCAAAATGTCCAAACATCTGCAATAAAGTTGGCATAAGAAAGAGATAGTTGTGCTGCAAAAAGTAATTTACACTGTCTTGTCCATGTGATAGCTTTCAAATTAGAAAGTCAGAGTATGAAAACATAATCCGTGAGATATAAGCAGGATGACCAGATGTCCTCCTTTATGTGGGACTGCAGAGCCGTTTTATCCCTTGTCCCCAGCCCCAAATCTTGAGAGAATGTCCCACATTTTGATTGGATCTACAAGCTACACATTTCTATGGAATATGATGAAAAGTTGCGACTTGAAAGAGGGACATCTGGTCACTCTAGATATGAGTCTGTCTAACAGCATCTATGTGTTTTAATATTTCTCTTGGCAATGTTGGAAATTTTTAAGAAGGTACAGTGAGAAAACACAAAGCTATCACCACAAAATGCATTTCTGATAGCACATATTTTGGATTTTTGACCTAAGGTGCAATGGTTAACATTGTCGCCTCATAGCAAGAAGGTTCCTGGTTCGAACCCTAACTGGGGCATGCCTGTGCGGAGTTTGCATGTTCTTCCTGTGCCTGTGTGTGGGTTCTCTCTGGGTACTCCGACTTACTTCCACAATATAAAGACATGGACAAAAGGTTAACTGGTGATTCTAGGTTGGCCAGGGATGAACAATAGTTAAAATGTATGGAATGCCGCACTTTAAATGGACTGGTACTTACAGTATATAGCGATTTTCTACTCAAACTGAGTACTCAAAGCGCTTTTTTACTACAAGCCTCATTCAAACATTCACACACACATTTATACAGCGCTTTATTCTAAGCCTTAAGCACATTTTACCTATCACACACACATTTACACTCTGATGGATGATTCGGGAGCAATTTGGGGTTCAGTGTCTTGCCCAAGGACACTTCGACATGTAGACTGGAGAAGTCAGGGATTGAACACCAACCTTTGTGTTGAAAGGTGACACACTCTACCTCCTGAGCCACAGCCGCCCCGCACTTTAGGAATGTATGGTTAATCGTGACTTGAGAGGTCAGTAAGACTAGAAAAATTGCTATATAAATACCAATCCTTTCCATTTTTGTGTTTAGTCTGATATTTAATTTACAAAATTATACAAAAATACACATTTCTATCTTCCTATTTAATCCATAAATGGTAAACAATTTTGGTCTGTTCATTGCTATCACAACATATGTTCACTGCACCATATACAACACATACTTTGGAGGAAGGGTTTATCCATAGGGCCCACTCTAAAAATTTAATTTAATTTAAAAACTTCTCATCACCTCAATCACGTCATTAGATTCTGTAATTAACAAGAAAATTGTGGTAGAATATACAGATGAAATTACATTTTAAAATGTAAGAGTCTGTCAGGGTCAAAAGGCAGTTTTTGACTGCATGACACAGGATCCACTGTAGTTCCTAAAACTCAATTTTTTTTAGATATTTTTTAATTATACATATATGGCATGTGTAAATTAATTGCTCAGACAGCACCGACAACTGCAATTAGAAAAGTGTAAATATTTATAAAACATTAATGGTGTAAATTATAGCCCTTAACATTAATCTTAAAAATGGAACAAAACACAGAGAAATGAACCAACAACCCAGGCTTTATTATGTCTATATGCAAATGAGGAAATATGTGATTATGATTCTTCTGAGCAAAATATAAACATCTTTGTAACAGCAAACTTTCAGCTTTAACTGCCTTAACTTTATAGGAATTACAGCCATTTTCAGAGGTTCAAAAAGAATAAGACCAAAAAAAAAAATTTTTGTCAGGCCTTTACTACAGCTGCCTTCAGTTTTGTCTTCAGTGACTGAAAAACATGCTGTATTGGATTTAGATTGGTTTGCCTTAAGAGATTCTTGGGTTGCTTTTGTGCTATACTTTGGGTCATTAACCAGTTGCACTGTGAAATGCTGTTTGATCAGCTTTGCAGCATTTAGTTAAATCTGAGCAGAGGGTACATCCTTGTACACTTCAGAATTCATCCTGCTCCTATCAGCAGCCACGTCAACAAACTATGTATATAAATGGCTGAAAGCTGAAAGTCCAAACCTCAATCACATCTTGATGTTTTTATTTAAAATCCACTGTAGTGGCATACAGATGTGAAAATACAAAAATTGCACCATTATCCAAAAACTTATGGTACCTAACTGTACCATAAGTGACTGTGTTTACATGTTCTAAGCCTACATATCTATTTAGATTGTTTCATAGTTATACCTGTTCTCTTCAGGTATGTGTACAGCCATCATTTGCAGAGGTTCCAGACATTGGATCACCCAGCCGTGCCTTTCACTGACCCGAGCTGTCTCCACACTGAGGAAGGTGTTCGGCATCCGGCTCCACAAAACAGCCACAATAGTCTGCACATCCAACCGTGGCGGACACTGTGGCACCGGGTTCCTGTGCTCGCTCTTGAATATGGCTGATGAGAGCGGCATGGCATCCTGGTATTAGAATGAGGACAGAAAGGAAAATCATATAAGAGAGAAAGTTTAATTATCATTAACTGCTGGGTACATCACATCCTTTTAGTCCAGAATTTTTTTGAAAATGTGGATAATGCAAGATATTTTAATATGTGATGCTTTCAGTGATAGTGAAGGACATTCAGAGAAGTTTGAGCAAAAGAAAAAAGAACTAATTTTTTCCCCCTCTATCAAGTATTGTACTGAATAAAATATGCATGTTGGTTATTAGTTTTCCAAGCACATATGAAATGAATTACTGCAAGAGCATCCTAAATGGGTCACTAAGTCAACATTTCGTCTAGTTGCACACAGTCTATGGCTGCTTGAAAATGCGTGACATTAAAAATTCAAGATCTATTAATCAGTGTGAGTAAAGTGAAGTGGATGGCTATGGCACGACTCAAGGAAAGTGCTTAAGGCTGTGTACAACGCTGTTTGGTTTGGACATAAAACAAACCTTTATCTTAACAAATTCAAACTGGAAGAGGTTTGCACTGGTGGGGCGTACAAACACAGCTGGGAAGAGCTTGGTATTTGGCTCCACCTGAAAGAAAACAAGGCCATATTTATCCACATCACGTATTAAATCAATACTATCCGTGTTCATAGCAGCACTAAAATAAAACAAAAGTGAAGCAAAACATGCATGACAGAGATCTGCCCTGAACTTAGCCCGTGGTGGAATCTAAAATCGATATCATCTGTAATGTAACCAGCACCGCGCCCGCCTCGTGTTTGCTCTGGTGGCAAATTCAACAAACGTCAGAAGGCTTTTAACCTCTAAGCTTGCGGGTTAGATGAAGTTTTAAATCCAAGTTCAATGAGTATTAGCCAATGTATCGATGACAACCACCCCAGACAAAAGATAAATACAAAGATAGAGAACAAACAACCAGAGCTTTGATGCAGTAATAGGACAAGAAGCTTTTCATCAGGTTAAAAGCCTCTTGGTTTCCTCAGAGGGCTTCCCCTGTCTTAAAATGTCAATTCAAGACTAAATCAAGCAGTGAGAAGAAGAGAGAAAAATGGGAGATTATAAGAGATAAAGAAGAAAGCGAGACTAGTGCGACTGAACCTTCTCAATGCATCATTTCAGCATCTAGTCAGGCATTCAATATGGTGCTTTAAAAACCGGAGATCAGCAAGGCGGGCAAAGCGGGGATTACTGAGCAGATGTCTGTCTTTGTAATGACTCTGGTATATAAAACAGATGAGAATTCAGCTGTATTGTTTCCTAACTGCCTCTCTGCAGGTCCAATTTACTGCGGTCTAAATTTTTTAACAACACCTGAAAGGATTAGAGAAGGAAGATCATTTTGAGAGCATGTGGACAATACAAATGTGTGGTAAATGAAATCTTTTAATATATTAAAGCAAAAACAGTGAGTCAAGCAGCCTACAACCCCCTTTCTTTTTGCTTTTAGGATAAGAAAACTGTGCATCAAAGCAGGGGAAGAACACTGTTCTGCAGGAGGAGGACATAACAGCATGTACCTACTGAAATTTATGAGCCACACTGCCCTTGTGCCTCAGTCCTCTGCCTCCAGCTGAGCTCTATTATACTTATTTACCTGATATGATGTGGGTAGCTCCTTGCCGTTGGCAGTGAAGGAGACAAGGCCAGTGGCCAGGTCGATCAGACAGCCAATCTCCAGGTCAGAGCTGGAGTGGCTGGAGGAAGACGGGCCAACTGCATCTGCTCCACACACCATGTAGCAGTTACTCCTCTGAACACTGTAGCACAACAACCATAATGTGAGCTCAGCATTCACAAATACAAGGGAAAGTAAATATCCACAGGACAAACAAAGACAGATGAAAAACAGCTAATCTGGGCACCATATATTTTCATTTAGTCAACACTCATCGATCCGTGTTGACTTGTGATTCCTGCCTCATTCGTATTCATTCTGTTACACACATATGCTCTCTTTCCCATTTACTCCCCTGAATACTGAATAAAGACAAACACCAGCTGACAAAAAAATAAGTCAACTTTTTTGGTTTGGTTCTTCAAAATATAAACATCTGTGCCAGGTTTACGACACTGATCAACACATGTTTTTTTCTGAGTGATAGACTGTAGGTATTAATGTTGATTGCTGTAGAGTCATGTTGCTATGCCTCCTACAGTAGACATAGAAAGTGAACACATCCCTGTTAAAACACTGGGTTTTTCTGATGTAGAAATGAAACCATGTTAAAAAAAATTTCAAAATGTTTTCCACCTTTAATGTGACCTATAACCTGTACAGTTCAATTAAAAAAGAAACAAATCTCTTAAGGGGGGAAAATAAAAAAAAATAAAAAAATGTACAATATGTCAGTTGCAGAAGTGTACACAACCCAAAACTAATACTTTGTTGAAGCACCTTTTGCTTTAATTACAACATTCAGTCTTTTCTGAGTAGGAGTCTATCAACATGGCACATCTGGAATTGGCAATATTTGCCCACTCTTTCTTACAAAAGCAATCCAAGTCTGGCAGATTGTGGGGTCATCGCTTGTGAACAGCCCTCTTCAGGTCAACCCACAGATTCTCAATTGGATTTCGGTCTGAGCCCTGGCTGGGCCAGTACAAAACTTTAATTTTCTTCTGGTGAAACCATTTTGTTTTGATTTGGATGCAAACTTGGGGTCTTTGTGGTGCTGAAAGGTGAAATTCCTCTTCAGCTTCAGCTTTCTAGCAGACATCTGAAGATTTTGGGCCAAAAATGACTGCTCTTTGGAACTGTTTATAAGCCCCTCTATTTTGCCTAAAGCCTCAGTTCCAGCTGAGGAATAACAAGCCGACAGCATGATGCTGCCACCACCATGCTTCATCATAGGTATGTTGTTCTTCTGGTGATGCGTAGTGTTTTTGCGCCAAACGTAGCTTAGGCATTGTGGTCAAAAAGTTCAACCTTGGTTTCATCAGACCATATCACATTTTCCCACATGCTTTTGGAAGACCTGGAGTATTTTTTACAAATTGCTGTCAGGCCTGCATGTTGCTCTTTGTCAGAAAAGGCTCAGTCTTGTGACCCTACCCCATAGTCCAGACATATGGAGAATACGGAAGATTGTTGTTACACGTATTACACAACCAGTACTTGCCAGAATTTCCTGCAGCTCCTTCAGTGATACTGTAGGCTTCTGGAAATCTCCCTGACCAATTTTTGTCTTGACTTTTCATCAGTCTTGGAGGGACGTTCAGTTCTGTCACTGTGGTTCCATATTTTCGCTACTTCTTGATGACTGGCTTCACTGTGTTCCATGGTATATATAATACCCTTCTCCTGACTAATACTTTTGAACAATAAGTTCTTTGATGTTTTGTCAGATCTCTGCAAACCATGGCTTTTGCTGTAGGATGCAACTGAGTAATTTTCCAAAAAAAAATTTTACTAAGGCAGCTGAACTTTATTTGGGATTAATCAGAGTCATTTTAATTGTTGGCAGGTGCGTACCCAAAAAAACTGAATCCTGTAATTAAAGAAAAAGTGTTTCAGCAAAGTATTAGTTTAAGGGTTTTTCACAAGTGTGCAACCAGCCTATTATATTTTTTAGGATTTTCCCTCAAACAGATTTTTTTCCTTTTTCAACTGAACTGTACAGGTTATAGGTCACATTAAAACATGAAAAACTTTTGACATGATTTATCATGGTCTCATTTTTTACATCAGAAAAACCTGTTAATTTAACAGGGGCATGTTCACTTCTATATCCACTCTACGTGTGATATCTTTACATCAAGCATGAGAGGATCACCTTAATCTGTGTGCTCTGGCATCCTTCTATTTGTAAGATTAAATAAATCTAAGCTGAAACACACTGCAAATCAATCTGACTTATGCACATCACCTAATGAAGTCTCTGAAGTACACTGCTCAATAAAAATTAAAGGAACACTTTGAAAACACATGAAATCTCAAAGGGAAAAATAATCATCCTGGATATCTAAACTGATATGGACTGGGTAATATGTTAGGAATGAAAGGATGCCACATCATTTGATGGAAATGAAAATGATCAACCTACACAGGGCTGAATTCAAAGATACCCCAAAAACCAAAGTGTAAATAATAGAGCAGGCTGGTCCATTTTGCCAAAATCTCATAGTAGCAACTTAAAATGGTACTCAGTAGTTTGTATGGCCCTCATGTGTTTGTAAGCATGCCTGACAACATTAGAGCATGCTCCTAATGAGACGACGCATGGTGTCCTCCTAGAGCTGGATTATGACACTGACCCTAGCCAAATGCAAAAATAGTGAAAAAAAAAGTCAGAAAAGATGAGGAGGGAAAAAAAGTCAGTGGCCTCCAACTGTAAAACCATTCCTGATTTGGCGTTAATCTCCTCATTGCCCCTTTAGTGCAACTGTTGTTGATTTCATTAACACCAAAGCAGCTTCAACCAATTAACAACCCCCTCTGTTACTTAACTGACTATATCAATATCCCAGAAGTTTGACTGACTTGATGCTATACAAAAGTGTTAAAAAGGTGTTCCCTTAATTTTTTTGAGAATTGTAATCTAAAGTATGCTCCTGGAGTGATGGCTATTTTAATGCATGAAGACTAAATGTAGAATTTTCAATAGTTTTTGGCCTAAGGTTTTAAAGTATTTGTTTCAAATTATGAGCATGCATTTGCAAGGCAGATTATTTTATGGAATGTAAACCTATTGTTAAAACAATGGCTGTTTTTCAGCATGTAAATGTCATTTCGGCAGCACTTGCAGCATACTAAGAGACGCATTTCTTGTAATAGTTTAAGGGGTTTTGTACAGCTCAAATTGGACTGAATGATATTTGTATACAAATGCAATACAATTACAAAAGCTGGTGAAAAACGAAATTGTCGGCTGATAGGCACTGTAGTTAAGATTGCATTTCATCAAACATGTTCCTTCATTTGCTCTCCTCACACACCTGCATGCAACCAAAGCCTGCTTAAATGTAACTGATCACGATTACGGCCAGAAAGCTTTCAATACCAAAATCTTTTCTTTTGGCTACATATTCATACAGTAAACTCAACAATTAAATTTTTTTTTTTTTTTTCAAATTTTGCCTCTGTACAACATCACCATGAATTTGAAATCAAACAGTCAATATGTGATTCAACTGAAGAGTTTCAGCTTTAATTCAAAAAACAAACAAAAAAAATGCATTAATTGTTTAAAAATTACATCCATTTTTATACACAGCCACCCCGCCACCGGCTAAAAGGTAATGGGAGAACTGAATGACCAGTAGTTTCGAGGTCAGGTGAGGCCTGTTCCCTCGTTATTTCACGACAAACAAAACAGATAACATATCTGGAGCTGATTCCAAGTGCTGAACATGCATTTAGTAGCTGTTGAGTGAAACTCTCAATATGAGGCCCCAAAAGATGTCAACATAAGTGAACGAGGCCATTATTAGGCTGGAAAGCAAAAATAAACCAATCAGAGAAATAGCAAAAACCAGAAGACCTGAAAGACCACAGAGGTCAACTAAAGTGGATGATCGCCGGAATCTTTCCTTAGTTGATTTTTAACCACTGGCTACACTCAAGTACAGGAAAGCCAGATTAGATTTTGGCAGGAAACATCTAAAAAAGCCTCTAAAAAAGCCTGCTCAGTTGAGGAGAAAAAAAATTTTGGGCAGATGAAAGCCAGATGAATTTGTACCAGAATGATGGGAATAGAAAAGTAGGAGGACAGGGACAGCTCATGATCTGAGGTATATCATATCATCTTTCAAACATGGTGGATGCAATGTTATAATTCTGAAGTGAACAGGGCTATATTCTCTCCTCAGATTCAGCCAAATGCTGCAAAACTAATCAGACAGCACTCCACAGTGCAAATCGATAATGACCCAAAGCACACTGCAAAAGCAACCCCACAGTTTCTCAAGCCAAAGAAATGGGATATTCTTCAATGGCCAAGTCAGTCACTTGATCTCAACCCAACAAAGCAACATTTCAATTACTGAAGACAAAACTGAAGGCAGAGAGACCCACAAAGCAACCGAGAGTGGCTGCAGTAAAGGCCTGGCAGAACATCTAAAGGGAGGAACCACAGCATCTGGCGATGTCCATGGGTTCTGGACTTCAGGTATCACTGACTGCAAATGATTTTCATCCAAGTATTAAAAACAATCCTTATATTTAAAGTTATGTGAAAATGTTCCATTACTTTTGAGAATCTGACAATGTGGGACTATATATACAAATGGCTGGAATTCCTAAAAAGCAATTCTGTGGTTCATGTCCTTGAATTAAAGCTGAAAATCTGCAATTTAATCACATTTTTACTTTCTAGTTTAAAATCTACTTTGGTAGTGTACAGAGGCAAAATTACAAAAAAAATGTGTCATTGTCCAAAAATGTATGGACTTAACTGTACGCAGATATCTGTTTCTAAAGAGTTGTGCTATTCAACTTCATTTTCACCTGGAATTTGGCCTTAAGCACACTAACAACAAGAAAATTGCTGTCATGAAAAAATAAAGAAAGTTAATTAAAAGCGATTTTTCACATAACAGGATCAAACATTTCAAATCAACTCTAGATATTAAAAATGCGGGGAGTTTACCTCTCATGGACGCGGCCCCTCTCATCTCCCAGAGTGACTGTGACTGTGCGCGTCTTGCTGAGGCTGAAGTTCTTGCTATGGTAATGGTAGTCAGGTGTGACCCAGCCCACCCACACTGAGGAAGGGTCCTGTCCAGCAAACACTCGCACTGAGTGGTAGTACTGCCAATTAATAGAAAAAAAGGACAAATAGTGCAGTGGGTTAATCTGAGTGAACAGAGAGAAATGTTCTTCCAGATGCCATGCCTATGTTTGAGAATTTATGTGGATTTACAGTTGTGATGCTTCCATAGTCAATACTTCCATCTTCTTTTGGAGGATGGCTGCAGACAAAAAAATAAAACACACCCTCAGATTTAAATTATTCTAACCCATTTAATAAATAAAGTATAATGATGAAATTAAGCATTCTGCCACTTCCCCAGCTACTATTCCTGGAAAAAAACAGATTCAGTGAATGTCTGACCTGAGTTTCAGTGATTCATCCAGTATCTTGTCTGCAGAGTAAAACTCCACAGGCATGCTCAGTCTACAGTAGACCATGTCATTGTTGCTATTTTGGGTGCCATATGTCTTGTGGGTGACCTTAAGGCAGGGAGGGCTGTCCACAGTTCCATCGATCCTTGTCACCTAAGGAATTAAAGAAGAGAAAATCAAAACCCGAAGAAGAAGAAGATCAGTAATGTCATCATGTCCATCAGCACAAGTTGTTCTGTCCATTATGAGCAGGTCTGTCAGATAAAATTAGCAAGACTCAGATCCTGTGGCAACAAACTTTACAGAGCAATAACAACACTAATGATAGTGTAAATAGTTCACACCTCAATATGCATGTGGTCCTGGGGTACATTGAAAAAGGTGGGCAGGCGTTTGCTGAACCACATGGTGATGTCTCTGTTCATGTTGACAGCAAAGGGTTCAAAACCTTCCTGGAGACCACACATGGTGTAGTACTTGAAAGTACTTGCGTCCTTGCCCAAGTTCATATGGCCAATCTGAGACATGCCAAGACTGCACACAGGGATGAAACCTGGAGGAGGGTAAGGTGTATTTGTGAATTTTACAGGAAATTATAAAGAAATATTTCTTCATTTTCATTTAGAAAAATGTCTATTTTATATGGTGTTTTGAGACCTTTCTTTGCGCATTTAATGATTCAAAAATCACTTTTCAATGTTTTTATTATTTTATATTAAAAAAATCTGGGACATATTAAAAAGGAATGTGATTTTTAACACAAAAACATTAAAGTTTCAATTTAGTACTGCTTTTAATGACATCCGTTTCTTTAGCAAACTCAAACTGTCATCACGTATCAACTCTAACAATAAACTCTAACAAATTAACTTTATTCCTATGTGACCCTATCTTGTTCCAAAGTCATGACTGATGGTTCATTTACAGAGTAATAGCGCAATGCCACAAAGGACTTAATTAAATTGCAGAATTGTTAGCATTTAGATTGTTTTTAAACTGTTTTGCCTCATGCAAACAAGCCCAGTCACACCCCAGAGAGACTTTAAAGAAAACAGACAGAATAAATGAATGAATTAGCACTGACTGGAGTATGGAGCCCTCACCATCCTCTGTCTCAAAGTCAGTGAAGCAAAGCTCGGACCCCTTGTTGGTGATCAGGAGTTCTCCGTTGAGGGTGAAAATCATGGATTTGTCCTCCATGTTGATCATGCAACCAACTACATCACCCTTTTTCCAAGGATGCCCAAAGTAGCGGCTGCCAGCATGCATGCGTCGTCCCTTAAGAAGGAAAATAAAGAGTGATATCTCTTTGTCATTGTCTAATAAAATAAGGGATGATGCTACTAAAGCTTCTGTAACTGTGAATATAGGAACACAATTAACTCTGAAATTTTAAATGGAATGTTTCATAAAATCTATGGTTGAGACAAACAGACAGGTTATTTTGTGCTTTTTAATGCTCTTCCTATTTAATATTCCCAAAAATTTACCTATATATAAACACGCCCTGAACTGCGTTTTGAATTTCTAACTAGTACAGCAATGTCTATGACATTAATCAAAACTATATCATATCATTGTCCGAAAATCAAAAATTTATTGTCAGCCATCTTCCCAAGTGGCTAGAAATTGGGGTTTACCCTATATCCATCAAAGACGAAGGCTTGGTCGTCCACTCCCAGTTCTACATCAGGTCTGCAGGCCGGTCTGGCCCAACCAACCCTCATGTCTCCACCACTGAGAGCCTCAAACTCAAAGTACCACTTCCCCGTCTTCACTGCGTAGGTCTGCTCCACACGGAAGAAACGTATCGTTTCGACGCTCTGATCGTCTTCCACATGCACGACTTTGGCCAAATAAAGACAAGAAAACCAGATGCTTTAACATGTTGATGAACACATACTCATATTTTCAGTATTTCTATTAGGTTCCACAACCAATACAAAGGTGTAATTATTATGTACCAATGCCTGGTTTCAGAATGAAGAAAAAACCCCATTTCCAGGAAAGTTCGGTATTTTCCAAAATGTTAATTCACGTGAATCATTATTTTACTGAAAAGATTTTCATTAGTTTTATTGATCAACTTAATTGTATTTTACAAATTTAAAGAACTTTGGAATTTTATGGCTCCAACACACTCAACAAAAGTTGGGATGGGGTTAAAATAAAATTGAAAAGTGTACAGAATATTCAGCTAACAATTGTTTGTAAGACTCCACATTAAGCAGGCTAATTGAGACCAGGTGAGGTATCATGATTGGGGCTGTGTGCTGAGCCCCCTGCTGTACTCATTGTACACATGACTGTGTATCCAAGTCAGACAGTAACATCATTACAAAGTCTGCTGATGACACAGCTGTTGTGGGGCTAATCTCCCACTATGATGAGCAGGCCTGCAGGAAGGAGAACTGGTGCTGGGAGAATAATCTCCTGCTAAACATCAGCAAAACTAAAGAAATGACTGTGGATTTCAGCAGAAAACAGCAAAGGGTTTTTCACCCACTCTCTGCTCTTTCCCCTCACCCCAACCAGTTGAGGCAGATGGTTGACCCTCCTTGAACCTGGTTCTGCCGGAGGTCTCTTCCTGTTAAAAGGGAGTTCTTTCTTCCTGCCATCATCAAGTCTTTACCTTACAGTGTAACGCACCTTGAGGTGACTTCAGTTGTGAACTGGTGCTGTATAAATAAAACTGAATTGAACTGAATTTGTGGGTCTGAGGTGGAGAGAGTGGACAGCTTTAAATATCTTGGCATGACTTGTTTTGGTCCACATAAACACCACTGTCAAGAAGGTCAGACCCCTGACTGACTTCAAGCTCCCATCAAGCTCTGGAACTTTTACACCTGCAACATCAAGAGCGGCCTGTGCACGAAAGTTACCACTTGGATGGGAAGCTGCGCTAAGCAGGACTTCTTGGTCCTTAGAAGGGTGGTCCGTTCAGCTGAGTGGACCATCCCCCCCAACCTGCAAGACATTTACTTAAAACAATGAAGGTCAAAGGCTGTGAAAATCCTCAAGCGGACATGCCATCCAGCAAGCTCTATTTTTTCTCTGCTGCCATCAGTCTGAAAACCACCACTGAGAGGACGAAGAAGAGTTTCTTCCCTCAGGCCATCGGTTTTGCTCAACTCTGAATTTTAAACTAGTATTGCACATTTTTCTGAACACACTGCACATTTACTGTACATTATCTTAACATACTGGCCACCTTGGCTTGGGAGTACTTTGGAAAGCCACTGTCCAACACAATCCATTGCTGTATCCAGAAATGCAACTTAAAATGTTATTATGTAGGGAGGAAGCCTTTCACAGCAGAAATGATGCAGAGTCCTGCATAAACTGCAGGGCCAAAACAGAATCGTTTCAGAGACACAGAGTGCTTGTGCTTCACTGCAAAATGACAGATTTTTGTTAATACTGAATTTTTGAGAATACACAATTTTTCTGGAAAGGGATTTTGTATGTAAAAATATTACATGCACTCACTATGAGCTGTAGTCAACGTCGTCCTGAACATTTACAAAACCTTAGGTGAAAGCAGTGCTGCTGTTGTTGTTAGCCTTTGGTTACATCCTTTATAACATACACTACAAGGCCCTGATATTTCAATTTTAAGAGTTTTGAGTGTCAGCATCAGGGTCTCACCCTCCTGGTCTGGTGGGTCAATGTCATATCCATATCCAACCATAGTCCTGATGGCCTCTCTTAGACTGTCCCTGTTAGATTTCTTGGTGCGTTCATCGAGTAAAGCATATGGCACCAGGCGAGGATTACGCCTGCTCTTCAAATCCTGACACAAACAAAGAAAACAAACCATGCAGGTAGATTAAAATCATTAAAATAAAAATTAAAGAAAGCAAATCAAGTAAAATAATCACAGGTTCAACTTCAAATGTTAAAGTAATAAAATACTTCAATGACAGCAATTTCAAATCAACTTATCACTGAGAAACATTATGATTTTTACCTGCTGGATGCCATAGGTCCATCCTTGTTTAATTCTATCTTTGGCCCACACATTGTGTGCATTTTCGGCCAGTTTATCAACTAGAACCTCCTGACCAGCATTCAGTTTCATGTCAGAGAGGTCCAGTGGCGCAGGCTTATATCCATTAGACATCAGGTAGCTGCAGATGGTACAACAAAATTATAAAGCTGAGTGCAGCATTGTAATATATACATAACAAGGATATATTCTAATGACAGATTGTTTTTTAAATTGCAGTTACAAATTCATAAAAATAAACCCCAAATCTAAGAAAAGTCAAGGTCGCATACTCTTTGGGTAATTTGATTTTCTTCAGGTCATCTTCAGCATGAACGTTGACCTGGGCAACATGGCATCCCAGTGCCAAGAGGGTCCTGAGGATAACGTGAACAGAAAGAGAGATAAAGACTATAACCAGTATCAACAGTCAAACTTCATTACACTTTGTCAAATGAAAATGATTCCTCGGAGTGACTTCTACATTTTTAGCACAGCTCATTAGACACTGATGAAGCTCAGCTGATCAATACAGTAACACTGAATAGCACTCAGCCTGGGTTGTGCGGGAAAATGGCATTTGGGTTTCAAACTATATACAACTGACAAACTGCATAACCAACTGAAGTTTCCTGCAAAAGCAAGGTACTTTATGGAGCCAAACCAAATGTTTTTACAGTGAGATGACTCAGTAGTTGGCTCAAACAAGCTTTGGATCCAATATTTGTCAAAAATCAATACTGGAATTCATTCAGGCAATGCAAGTCGTTACAAGAACTCCTTTAATCTTAGCCTTAATCTGCTTTTCCTTGGCATTCAGCAGGGAGCTGCAGCAATAAATAGGTAACTGGATTATTTAGAGGATTGCCCAGCCTTACTTTAGTGTTTCACTAGACATCTGCAAGTTGTAGTTCCTTTCAGTTTCAGGCAGCTTAGCGAAATCCACAAGGCAAGGGTGCTGCCTCTTGTTGTCATCACGAACCTGAGGAGAAAGCAGCTGGGCATTATTACTGCATGTTTCACCTCACAACACCTGCTTTCTTTTGCTCTATGTGTCTGGCTATCATACTGATTTAAAAACAAAACAACCCAATGGAAAATACGACTTATCATGGCTCAGAATTCAGAAAATAAAAATTGGACTGCAGGAAAATTTATCTCCACTGCTTGCTTAGAGACGCATTTTCAATTGTTTTTTTTTTTACCTCTTTGGCTAATTCAAGCCTCAGGTGTTTTTTTTTTCTTTTCAATAAAGTGTGATAAGGCAGCTTTAGATGCAGTGGTATGAGACTCCACTGTCTGGAAGAGAGATGACGGGAAGAAATTTACTGCTGCACCCAGACTCTCAATAAGACACTGCCAGTGACTCTCCCTGATAATGCACTCTGTAGTGACAGCATTTAAAAAGAACTGAAGCGCATATAGGATATGAGAAATGCACAGTAAGACCATACACACAGATACCAAGAAATGATGCAACTTTATTACTGCCCTGATCCAAATACTGGCTCTGCCTCTTGTTTAAAGAGGTCTGGAATCTGGGCAATGTCACACTGAGCTCACCGAGCTCATTATAGCAAAATGAAAACACTAAGCAGCTGTTTGGACCTAAACGTTGTCCCTGATAAACCATAACATCAGGGTTAACCCCCAGAGTGGAGCTTTCTTCTCATCTTAATTAATGCGAATGACATACTCCTGGAAGGTGAGGCACTCATTTAGTTTGTTAAATGGTCACTGTTGCAATGACAGCCTCGGTGGGAAATGATTCTGTGACAACCACTACAGTACAAAAGAGGCAGAGTGTGTGATCGGACTTCTAACAAGCTGCTCTGCAGTAAACAGAACTGACAGTAAAATGATGAGACAATGACAGAGGAAAACAGTGGAGGCAGGGATGATTAAAACGACTTTAGATATGAACGACTTTAACGGCAGTTACACTGAGTCACTTTAACTGAAAGTAAGCACTTTACAGTCCCTATTACAAGCTTGATAACACAGAATCGATTACCTTGCACAAGCTGATTTGACACTGTGTCAAATAAAGTATATTGTTGTTGGGTTAAGGATTTTTATTCTAGGATTTTTCTAAAATTGATCTTTATTCCATACATGAAAACTAAAACAACAAAAAAGAAAACATGAAAAATGCATTAAAAGAAGCATTACAAAAATGTCTGTAAAACTATAATATGCATACGAACCACCAGCTCACTTGCATTTTGCATCAACTCCCCCTTCCTTTAGCTGAAATATTTTCTGAGCTGAGAAACAAGACTATACTGTAACTTATACAGAGCAGGGATTTCTTACAACAAACAGGGGTTTTGGAAGTCAGGAGGTGTATTACTCACCAAAAACTTATTCTTAAAACCCTTCATTGTTTGGCCTCAGAATATGTATTCTGACTTCTGTTCCCATACCAGCCAACGTGCAGCCCAAGATCCTTAGGCAGGAACCTGCTGACTGCTCCCACTTCATGCTTAAAGACTAAAGGCAGCTGAGCATTTATCGTTTTCTAGTTTTTGGAATGAACTGCCTTAAAACTGTAGCTTTCTTCGTATAAATTTCCATTAGGGAATTATTTTCAACAGAAAATTAATAACTTTTCTTGTCACTTTGAGCTTGCACTTGGGTCTTGCCTGACTGTATTTTATGTGACACCCATTGCCAATCCAGTTTTTTTATTTGCCTTTTCACTTTTTCATGGTTTACATTTTTGATCTGCAGCCCTAAACTTTTCTAGACATTACAGTGGAGGCACATTTGAGATTGCAAATATCTGACTCAGTCAGACTAAACATTAAACAATATTTCTAGTGGAAATTCTGTATGATGTGCAATTGTTCCAATTTGCAGTAGCGCAGGTAATAGTGAGGAGGCTTTCCTGTGTCCTACCTGTGCTTCACTCTGAGTCAATCTGCTCTATCTACTACATTAGCCCTTCCAAGCAAGTCTAATCTAGCTGCATTCACCACATGTAAACCACTGCCAGTCTTTCTGAAAGATGCTTCAGAGCCTTGAATCCTGAGTTGGTCTAAGTGATGTCCCCTCCAAAGAGTAAAAAAGGAATGCAGAAAAGTGACTTTTTAGCAACACTTGCAGGTATCCATGTTTTTCTTTTGAACCATTCTGGATTGAAAGAACAGTTTTTTTTGACTCAGAAGCCAGCAAGGTGGAGGTGGGGTACTGGTATGGGCTGGAATTATTAAAGATGAGCTTGTTGGACCTTTTTGGGTTGAAGATGGACTCAAGTTCAACTCCCAAACCTACTGCCAGTTTCTAGAGGACACTCTCTTCATGCAGTGGTACAGGAAAACATCTGATTTTTTTTTTCTTTCTTTTTTTTAATGCAGGACAATGCTCCATCTCATGCATCAAAGTACTCCATTGCATGGCTAGCCAGTAAAGGCCTTAAAGATGAAAGAATAATGACATGGCCCCCTTCCTCACCAGACCTGAACCCTATTGAAATCTTGTGGGGCCTTCTTAAATGTGAGATGTACAGTGAAGAGAAACAGTACACCTCTCTGAACTGGGAGGCTGTGGTTGCTGCTGCACAAAAAGTTGATGGTCAAAAGATCAAGAAACTGTCAGACTCCATGGATGGAAGACTTTTGAGTGTTATTGAAAAGAAGGGTGGCTATACTGGTCACTGATTCGTTTTTGAAATGTCACAAATGCTAATTTGTAAAATTTGAGTTGTTTTATTATTCTCACTTTAATAGATGAAAATAAGTGAGATGGGAATTTTTTTTCTTTATGTAAAAATTGTGCACACACAGATTCTCATACAAAAGCCAACGCCTCACTTTCATTTCTTATATATTCACATTTGAAGTTTATCAACATTTTGGATTGACCAAGAGCCCTGTTGTTGTTTAAAAAATAGAACTAATCCTCAAAAATGCAACTTGCCTCGTAATTGTGCACACGGTGTAATGTGGGTCTCTAAAATATGACTCCAGTTAATGCAGTCATGTGCAACATTTTTTTTTTTTTCAGCACCCATCTGTTTAGTTTTGTTTTAAAGCAGACAAATGCAGCAATCTGAAGGACCTAAATGAAGCCTTGCAGCCTCTAAATGAGTAAGCACATTCAGGAGATCTTCTTTAGCTGCTCCCATTAGAGGTCACCACAGTGGATCATCTACCCGCACTAATGCATTGTCCTACAGTACTAAACATTGATCCTACATTGCCAGGTTTCCACCACAATATATTTCACCAGGCCTGGAAAAATAAAAAAAATACCCCACCAAAATCAATAAAGGCTATAGCTTGGGCAGGGGGTACATGTGTGCACCAAGGGATGCACACGCATGCTTTCTGAAATCATACTATTTAAATTTTATTACAATAAATATGTTCCTTCGGCTGCTCCCTTGTATTCTCCCCAAGAGGTCGCCACAGCCGATTAATCCACATTGGTAATTTGGCAGAGGTTTTACACGTGGATGCCCTTCCTGACACAACCCTCCCATGGTGAGAGGGGCTTGTCCCCCCACCTGGAATCGAAACATGGACCTTTCAATTGTAAGGTGAATGTGTAAACCACTACATTACAGGGGCACCTTTAGGATATTAAATAACAGAATAAATATCATCTTGTCTCTCCGGTGAGATTCTCATCTTGTGGACAAACTCGGAACTCCAAAGCTTGAACTACAGTTTGACGTGGTAGTCCTTGTTATGCTCTGCGGTCTTTATGAGCTCAATGCAGCCTGTACC
>VUQH01082041.1:0-10465 GCA_015106775.1 Etroplus canarensis | reverse complement strand
CAAGACAGTAGTGAGACCTGCTATGATGTGTGGTTTGGAGACAGTGGCACTGACAAAAAGACAGGAGGTGGAGCTGGAGGTGGCAGAACTGAAGATGTTGAGATTTTCCCTGGGAGTGACCAGGATGGACAGGATTAGGAATGAGTACATCAGAGGGACAGCTCATGTTGAGAAGTTTGGAGACAAAGTCAGAGAGGCAAGGCTGAGATGGTTTGGACATGTTCAGAGGAGGGATAGTGGATATATTGGACAAAGGATGTTGAAGATGGAGCTGCCAGGCAGGAGAAGAGGAAGACCGCAGAGAAGATTCATGGATGTAGTGAAGGAGGACATGCAGAGGGTTGGTGTGAGGGAAGAGGATGCAAGGGATAGGATGAGATGGAGGCAGATGATCCGCTGTGGTGACCCCTAATGGGAACAGCTGAAAGAAGAAGAAGTATTTACTGAGATATGATAAATAATGCCAAATTTTGCCCTGTCTCACAAAGTTGAAGAAACTAAAACCATAACCTCCTTGGCAGAAGTAACAGTAAATATCAGTGAGTAATACATTAATATAATAGTGATAATGGAAAGTAATCAGTCAGACTTGGTTAGAAAATTTGTATACTGTAATCTTTGAGGAACTGACCACTGACTCTGTTTTTGTTTGACACCATTTAAAAATGAGAAACATTGTTAAGCTTTAGTAAACATGATGTACCCCGTGAAATGTCACCTCACAGCAAGAAGGTTCTGGGTTCATACCTGTGTTGGTTTTCTTCTGGTGCTCCAATTTTGCTTCCACAAGTATGTTAGGTTAACAGGTGACTGACATAGGTGTGGATAAAAGAATGTGTGATTGTGTATCTGCCTGTCTTAACCATGTGACAAGACTGGTGACCTGTTCAGTATGGACAGGGAGTCAAGTTAGGAGAGGCTCCAACCCCCCCACAACCCTAGCTGGATGAGTGATTAAGAACAAAGGATACAGTCAGAGCAAAAAACAGAGTATAGAAAATTCTGCAAAAAGAAGTCTACAGTGTATTTTATGCTATGTAACTCATCTCTTGAGTCAGGCAACTATGTGAGCAACCAAGCTGCTTTTGTAATTTCTTCAACAGAAACACATGACAGAATGAATCTGTACAAGAAACAATAAATTTACAGCGTCTTTATTAGGCAGAGGTTTTAATTCATGAATCACATAAAGCCAAATTTGATGTTGCATAATAAAAGCCTAAGTCTGAAAAAAATGAAATTACAACTATATATCTGTCTACATTCAGTGAAGGCTCTGCCATTACAAAGAACTGCTGTCAGCTTGGCTTACGCATCTTGCTTCAGTGTATTATGGCCGGCCAGCGGTGAGTTCTTTGTCAGTAAGAAGGCTGCAGAACTGATGATGATTCAAAACTCTGGCTGAGATGAAAGTAACAGTTAAGACAACCACTCTAATGACGTGATGCCAGTAACTTGCACCACTATGCTTCTTTGTGCAAAATAAAATGAAAAGTCCAAAAATGATACCTCCTGTTTTGTCCACGCCATCCAGTGAGCCGAATTGGATCCTTTGACATACTAGTTCCTGCCAGCATAGCATAATATGAATCTATCTATCTAATTACATGGCAAACAATTCACATAACAGGAAAACAGAAACTTCTACTCTGCATCTTTTTTCTGCTGTTATGACACCCATAATTCACTGTTAATTAGCAGGTTTATGATGTGATCTTGGATTTCATAGCTTGGTGCTACAGACACATAGTTAGAAATGTGAATGACAGACAAGCAGATGAAAGATCTGTCAGCAGTGCGGGAACACAGTGATCCTCTTTGGTACATAAATCCTCCACATTTCCCCCTGCCTACTCACCCTCCTCCTCCTTGCAGCCATCCTCATCGCCCATCTGAAGCTCTCCCCCGAGGAGCTGCGTCAGGTGTTGATGAACATGACCACTGACAGGCTGGAGCCCGCCCACATCAAGCAGCTGCTGCTCTACGCCCCCAATGAGGACGAGGTCAAGCAGTACGAACAGTTTGATCAGGACCCAGCCAAACTGAGCGAGCCAGACCAGTTCATTTTCCAGGTAAATTGCAGGAGAAACATCCAAGATGTCCAGAATTTTAAAATGAAATAATCTGCAAGAATTAACTCTTTCTCTGTTTCAGATGCTAATGGTGCCTGATTACAAGACTCGCTTGCGGAGCCTCTACTTTAAGACAACCCTGCAGGAGAGGACGGAGGAGATGAAGGTTGCATATGACTACATTTACAAGGCCTCAGTGGAGCTGAGGAGCAGCAAGAAACTGGCCAAAATCCTTGAGGTAAAAGTTAACTACAGTCAAAATGAAAGTGGAGCCATCAATCTATGTGTTACCAGTGGATATGAATGGCTTTATTTTACCAACAGTTTGTTCTTGCGATGGGAAACTACCTGAACAACGGGCAGCCTAAGAGCCACAGGACGACCAGTTTTAAGATCAACTTCCTAACTGAGGTAAAGCATGGACATCTGTGCTTTTACCATGGTATGCTCATCTTGATGTTGGTGTTTAGTCATTCACTTTTTTCTTTTACCTTGCAGCTAAGCACAACCAAAACAGTGGATGGGAAATCCACCTTTCTTCACATTCTGGCCAAGTCTTTGTGCCAACACTTCCCAGAGCTGCTCATCTTTTCCAGAGACCTTACAACAGTGCCCCTGGCAGCTAAAGGTACAATGATGTTATAGCAGCTGAGCTCTAACTTCTTAATATTAGATCCTGGGAAAGTGCTATATGTCTCTACAAGTGCTGGGTGTCACTGCAGGGAAGGCAGATGTATGGATGAATATATCTGTTTAAAAATAACACAAGATAATGGTTTGCATATTTTAATCTGATAGTTCTTTTATCTGATAGTTACAGTCAGATTTGAATATTTTCTTGCAGCTCTTTTATAATAATTTGACTGTGAATTTTAAATCTACTCATCACTTATTCCATGTAACAGTGAACCAGAGGGCCATCACAGCAGAGCTGAGTGACCTTCACTCCACCATACAAGACATCAGAGCAGCCTGTCAGAAGATCCAGCCCACCTCCGAAGACCACTTCACTTCAGTCATGAGCGTACGATAAAAGCTGTCCGTCCATTTTTTATGCTAGAGGTTTTTTCCAACTGTCATAGGGTGGAAAGCAGGGTACATCCTGGACACATCGCAGGCTATCACAGGACAAGACAGACAGCCATTCATACCTACAACCAATTTAGAATCACTAAATAGCCTAAATGCATGTCTTTGGAGTATAGGTGGAAGTCAGAATACATGGAGAGAACTGACACAGGGAAAACATGCAAACTCCACACAGAAAGGCCCTAAATGACTGGCAGGTTCAAACGAGATACCTCTTAAGGGGATGACAATATCTGTCATTACAGGCCTCCTCCAGTCTAGTAGTATGTCAATTTCCCAGAGTCTTTAAACAGAGAAGATGTAATTTATCCTTTGCTACTGTTTGAGTACTCCTCTGCTAACCACTGCAAAAGCTTTAAGTTAATTTTACATTACCTAAAAATTTTTTCTTTAAAGGAACAGTTTGACATTTAAAGAAGTCTGCTTACTAACTTTCCTGCTGAGAGTTAACCTCTTCGCATTGCACATCTGCAAGGGCTTTTAAAGAACCACTCTTACGTCTCTGTGGTGAAAATAAAGTGAAAGAATCAGAATCAAAATGCTTTATTTATCCCAGGGGGAAATTGCATTGTCAGCACTCAGTTAGCTTAGCTAAAAATCTGCCGTGTTTGCTGGCTAGGTAAGATATACTGTAAAATATAAGCCACATACACACACATTCAAACAGCAATTTGTTCTATGCACTTTATCTGTCTGACACAACTACTGCCAGTTTAATCTAACAAGCATGACACTGGACTGTGGTAGGAAACTGGAACACACTGGAACATCACACTGACAGTTGACTACAAATAGGGTCCCATCCAGGATCTGCAGTCCCTGAAATCTTTTGGTACTTTGTCATTTTCACTTGTACTATGGAGTATTGTTAAGAATCTGTGAGTGCAAGCATAAAAGGAAAATCTGGGGGCAAATAGAATATATTTGCATGAGGCTGCAAAAGCTTCTTTAGCAAAACTATAGAACTATTACACTAAAATAACAGCGTTGTTACTGTGCAAGTGGCATTGCCTTGTTTGTGTCAAAATGACCCCTGAGCCATTTTGCACCACATTCCCCTAGTCATGGTGGGATTTAAGGGTAGGGAAGAGAAGACAGAAGAAATATAAGAAATAAATGAGGAAAAATAACCTACACTTCCCAGTTCAGAGTTCAGTGCTTCATAAATGCTCACAGTAGTGTGCCAAAGTCTTGAGCCACCCATAATTTCTTTATATTTATACAGAAGCCAAAATTTCCTGTAATTTTTTAAAGTGGTCTTGAGCAATAGTTCTCCAGGCTTTCTGAAGAACTGTTTCAAAGTTTTTCTGTGGACATTAGCTGCTTTAGTCCTCATTTTCAGTCCTGGTATCTGAACTTCCTTAAAAAATTGAGGGAACTGGACAAGTGGAGGACAAAAGAAGAAGTGGCAGACCTAAAAAGCCATCTGCAGCAGATGGGCAGTATCTGAAAGTCATGTCTCTAAGAAATAGGGAAAATATCCAGCAAAGACCTGACACGGAACCTGGGAGATGCATCTGGCCCTTCAGTTTTTCCATGTACAGAAATGTTCTCAGTGGAAGGGTGACTGTAAAGAAACCAATCTTAAGGTAGAGAAACAGAGAAAAGGCTGAGGTATGCCAAATTACACAAGAACTGGACTGAACATCAGAGGCAACGGGTCTTATGAAGTGAATCCAATTTAGAAATTTTTGGTTCAAACCATTGTCAGCATGTACAGAGGAGGTCAGGAGAGAGGTACAACAGTGAGTGTCCGCAGCCATCTGTAAAACACAGTGAAGCTCTTTGGGGCTGCATTTCAGCCAGTGGTTTTGGAGATCTTTTCAAAATTGGTGAAATTGTGAATGCAGAAAAGTACTGTCAGATTTTGGATCCACCGTGCAGTACCATCTGGAAGGTGTCTGATTGGCAACAGATTTATTTTTTAGCATGACAATGATCTCAAACACACTGGCAAAGCAGTTAAAGCCTACCTGGATAGAAAAAAACACAACAGAACATGGTCAGTCATGAATTGGCCTCCCCAGAGCCCAGACTTCAACATCACTGAAGCAGTGTGGGATCATCTTGACAGAGAATGGAACAAAAGACAGCCAACATACAAATAGGAACTTTGGAATGTCTTTCAAGAAGCCTGGAGAACAATTCCTGAAGAATACTTAAAGAAATTACAAGAAAGCTTGCTTAAGAGAGTTCAGGTTCTGTTGAAGAATAAATGTGATCATACAACACACTGGTTTTTAGGCTTGTTGGAATTATGCTGACTGTTTTTTCTGTATGTGCTGTGTTTTCGTTTGTTTGCACATTTCAATAAATCTTTCCACCTATTTCCCGGTTTCCCAGCAAAATATAAAGAAATCGGGGGTATAAGACTTTTGCACAGTATTGTAACTTCAAACTGTACTACACACAGAGATCAAACCTAACCCAAGATATGCCTAATGATGACATGACATCAAGGATTGTTTGCTAAATGTTTATCCAGTTGCACAGTTTCTTATGGCAGGTAAACTGACTGTACGCCTCTTTAACTTTGGAACATTTGTACCAACAGAGTTTTCTGGAAAACAGCCACCCTGCGATCCAGTCTCTGGAGTCTCTGCAGACCAGAGCAATGGATGAGTTCTCCAAGGTGGCCTCCTACTTTGGAGAGGACAGCAAGTCCACCAGCACAGAGACCTTCTTTGGCATTTTTTCAGAGTTTATGTCCAAGTTTGAGGTGAGCTAATACTCGACTGTTCTGTTTAGAGGTTGATAGAGTGAGTGAGGCTTAATTTGACTTGTTCCAGCAAAGAGGTATTCATCTGGTGCTCTCACACAGACTAGCTGCTAGTAGCTTTAAACTGATTAGGCTGCAAAATGCTGCTGTCTGTGGAATAAATGAATGTGCTCTAAATCTGAAAATAACAGGGTAAAATGAGTATAAATCAGATTAGATTATGGTTTTTCTCTTGCAGAGAGCTCTCACTGAGACCCAGACTCCGGAAAACCCCAGAAGCCCCAGACTGTCTTCCCCTCTGGCCTGGTAGAAGCAAGAAATGCGAGCAGATGTCGGGCCAAACCAACAAGGCCGGTTGGCTCAATTTTCAATCTGCTCTCCATAACCAAAGTGCCAAGATCACACACAGACACTCAAACCAATGGGAACAGAGACCACGTCATCTATAGCAAGCAGGATGGAAATACACTGTATCTATATGTAGATAATCGCAGCAGTTACTGAGTGCCCCGTGTGCAGCAGTGCTATTTCTTCAGGTGCTGGATAGAGCAGGAGCATTCAGGTGTCCACAGGTCAACAGGAACTCCGAACCACACAGTGAATACTCACACCAGTTTTTAACATTATTTGCATCTCATTTAAATGCACATGAATTAGAAAATTTTAAAGTTTGTAAGAAAGAAGCCTTCTAAGTACATATGACTGCTCCCCTTCATCTTGATGCTGCATTAAAGTGAGATTTAAGTAATGACAACAACTGGTCTGGATATTTACACATTTATTACACAACTATATAAAATTTATATTTTCTATCGGATCATATTTGAAAATTGTAAAGATTAAGCATAAATGTAGACTGATTACAGTTATCTGGAGTCAGGATAACTGACAAGTGTAGTTTAGTGTTAGTGTAGAGTTTGATGGTGCACTCACTGCCTCCCATACAGCAGGATATATATTTTAAACATTCAGAAATAATAGATAGTGGACTTTTTAAATAATTTTTTGTCCACATTGTGAATCTAGACCACCATATGTGGTCATATTTATCTAATTTACTGTGAATTTAAATGACATCTATGATGAAACTTTTTTCCTCCTCATACAGGGAGGTCAAAGTCATCCACACCCAGCTCTGGTTTCTAAATTAAAGGATCAGTGGATCATTTCTATGGAAGCAAAGCAAGGTTATAAAGATTACAAATATTTAGATTTTTAAAATCTTATTCATCCATTTTCTGCCGATTGCTCAAGTTGCAGGGCGGGAGTCTAAGTCAAGATGCCCAGACCTCACTCCAGCGTGTCCTAGGTCTGCCCTAGGGCTTCCTCCCAACTGGACATGCTGGGGCATCCTGATCAGATACCTGAACCACCTTAGCTCGCTTCTGTTGATATAGAGGTGTATTGGTTCTACGCTGAGCTATTCCAGAATGGCTGAACTCTTCACCCTATCTATAAGGTTGAGCCCAGCCACCCTTTGGTGGAAACTCATTTCTGCCGCTTGTATCTGCGGCCTCAGTCTTTCAGTCACTACCTGGAGCTCGTGGTCATAAGATGGACTGGCAGCTCTTCTTTCACGCTCATCTCTCTTCACTATGACGGACCATTACAGGACCAGCATTACTGCAGATGCTGCACCAATCCCTCTGTCAGTCTGCTGCTCCACTCTCCTCTCACTTGTGAATAAGACCCCAGGATACTTAAACTCCTTTCCTGACTGAGAACCTCAGATTTGGAGGTGCTAATTCTCAGTTCCGCCACTTTGCACTTGCAGCCTGACGAAGCCAAAAGAACCATATTGTCTGCAAAAAACAGAGAGGGGATCGTAACGCCAGCAAAATGGAAACACTCCCTGACTTGTCTGGACCTAGAAATTCTGTGTCATAAAAATTATGAACAGAATCGGTCACAAAGGGCGGCCCTGGTGGAGTCCAACACCCACCAGGAATGAGTCTGTCTTATTGCTGGCAGTGCGAACCAAGCTCTAACCATGGTTGTACAGCAACCAAATAGCCCATTTTTGTTGTTATTATTGTTTGTTTTATATAAACTGGTACTTAAATCATACAATTCAAGCAAAATGTAAAAACTCAGTGGATTGGTGATGCCAACATTTAAAATGGTTAAGTTATCAATTGAGTACTTAAAAATGTGTTATTTAAATTTTAGTGTTGTGATACAATTTTGCTATCATTTATTCACTTGCTTAACAAGTTTAGGTAATTTGGCATTAATTGGTTTCCATAATCATAGATATAATTTGCTTTTAGCCAACAATGACACATTTGCCACTGAGCTGGGTGGTCATGGCTAACTTTCGCTTCAGCTTTGTATGCAATCATTGAAATTCATTGAAGACATTGTGAAAGTGAGGAAGACACCTGGTTATCCAACCTTTCCGTGTCTTTATTCAGCACTCTGTTACCATCAGAAAACACATTTTTGAAATCTATCCATTCAGACCAGTTTGCACATGAACTGAAACCTCTGAACATCAGGTTGGATTCATTCAGCATCACTGTTCTGCGTGTGAAGACTCGCCGAAATCCAGGTTCATTTTCACATTTGTTGGAGCATTCTGAATGATGTTTTGCAAACAATGCTGCACCTTTCACAGCCAGGACTGCCATCAGCACATCGTGAAATTTACTTTCAGAACGTGTGGGTGAGCAGTAAGTCTTTTCTAGTAAATAGCGTCCTTTTTTTTTGGCAGCACACAAAGAAGAAAGCCAGCTTTATTGTGAAGAGACTGAGCTGTTTGCTTCTGGCAGAGAGGATGGGTAATGGTTCTGCACTTTGTCAAGAATTTTGAGTGTTTTGAATGTGTCCCTGCTTAAATAAGTGGGCAGTCACTGAATGAATGAACGTCAAACACATGTGGGGAGGAAAACATCATACTGTAAATGGACATTTCCTGCTTTTCTGGTTGTCATGCTGATGTCATGACTCCTCTACAGTACAGTGTACCTGTAGCTGTGTTGTATTTCTGTTGATGAATTATTGAAATTGTAAAATCACTGTTTTTGCTATGCACTGCTCATCATTTTCTTATTTAGTGTATGCTCGTGTGTCCTCTAAGTCTTAGTTTATTTTCTTATTCAAGAGTGTCATCAGGAAATTACCATTTTAGTTATTCTTAATGCATAGCTTTAGTCAGGCTTACGAGGTGACCATGGCCTCGTAAAAATGCAATCCTAGCTGCTACAGGTGTAGTAACAGTGTTTCTTGTCCCAGTCATTTGCATGTTGGTGCAGTTAATGTATAAAAGATGTGCAGCTGGTAGCATTTACCCTCCCTGGATATTTAGGTTTAAATACACTTCTGTTAGTCTAGTTAGGTTAATATATTGGTTCTCTTTTATAACTGTTTTATATGTTTTCATGAAAAGTTGCTCATGTTTTGTGATCATTTTACCTTTCTGTTTGCTTTCGGATGAAGGATATGTTTTGATCTATAAAAAACATGCTTGAAAGTAACCCTGCTTGATTTATCCATGCTTTCAAATGACAGATCGGTATCAGTGTAAACATCTCATAAAATTTGAATAGTGTCAAAAAGTTACTTTTTTCATAATTTAATATAAAAAGGTGAACTTTAATATATTCTACATTCATTGCACATAAGTTAAAATATTTCAAGCCTTTTTTAAAGGATCGGTTTGTAACAGTTAAGGTGATCTGTTATTAGAAATTGAGTCTAACATGCTTTTTATAGTGTAAAATCACTCTAGGATAACAACTGGTGTTTTTTTCACTGAAGAAAATATATTTACATCTACAGTATTAGCGGGTCCCCTTCCACAGGAGCTAGCATGTTGCACCACCATGTTTCTACAGTAGCTCAGAACAAGCAAACAAACTCAGATACTGGCTTTAATGTTTCTGCTAGCTACTATAAAATGCCATAACAATGCAGAACATCTATCATTATGAGTTGGCTGTAATTGATTAATTTTTCAGTATAAAAACAGAACTTCCAATTCCTAAATCTTATTCAATTCAATTGCATTCAGTTATTCCTAAATATATCTACATACACAAACCTCTCAATTGAAAACTCATGTGGATACAGTCATGAAAAACTCCATTTAGTTTCCTTACAGCCACCATGGGTTCTCTGACAAGTTTGGAAAGTGAGGAGGGTTAAGACATTTATTCAGTTATTGCCATCTGCATTCTCACTGGTAGATGGCGCCAAATATCACTCACTGCTCCTTGTGGCTTAAAGCTTATGAAACTCAGAAATCCAGTGTACACTCAGCACTTGACCAGGGTTCCTTCAGCATTCCATTACTGCATTATTGCTTTGATAGCAGCCTTCAACTCATCTGTATTTTTTTTTTCTGCCAAATCTTTCAGGGGAGGCAGCTGTTACAGATTCCTGTTAATACACCCAACTCATTCAATGGGTTTAAATAAGGGCTTATTTCATCCAAGCACCTCACGTAACAATACTACCTGTGACAGCTAGATGGCAGTACAACAAACATTTCCCCTGTCAATGTCTCAAATAATTAATTTACATTGTCCCTGTAGTGTAGCGGTTTGTGCTTTCGCTCCCTGGTTCGTTTCCAGTTGGGGACACA
>VUQH01082038.1:0-20121 GCA_015106775.1 Etroplus canarensis | reverse complement strand
AACTTGTCGAGGCAGATGGCTGCTCCTCCCTGAGCCTGGTTCTGCCAGAGGTTTCTTCCTGTTAAAAAGGAGTTTTTCCTTCCCACCGTTGCCAAGTGCTTGCTCATAGGGGATCATCGGCTTGTTGGGGTTTTCCTTTTAACACTGTTTTATCTTTACCCTACAGTGTGAAGCGCCTCAAGGCGACTTTTGTTGTGAATTGGCGCTATATAAATAAAATTGAATTGAATTGAACAACATAAGAGAAGAATAGCACTTGCAGGTCTGCCACTGGTGCCCTATTCTCTTCACAGACAGAGAGCAAGTTTACACTGAGCACAAGTGACAGACATGAAAAAGTCTGGAGACAGGCACGTGTCACATGTGCTCAGTGTCAACTTACTCTCTATTTGTGAAAAGAATGGGGCACTAGTGGCACGCCTGCCAGTCGTGGTGTTCTCTGATAAATGCCAGCTGAGCTGCACCTTGCAGGGCTGTGAGCACAGGTCCCACTAAAAGATGTCAGGACGTTATGCCATCCTCATGGATACTGTTTCTGACCAAACTGTCAGAAAGATGCCCATGGATATCCTGCTGTAACGCATTTTGTTAGGCATTTTGCTCTGGCAATGCTTCTCCTGTTCCTCCTACTGGGCTGATGCCCTTCTACAGCCCTGTCCAGCTCTCCACATGTAACATTCCATCTCCTGGCATCATCTTCACACTCTTGAGACTGTGCTGGGAGACACAAAAATAACCCTTCTTGCAATGGCATATATGGATGTGCCATCCTGGAGGAGCTGGACTATCTGTCCAACCTGAATGGGCTGTAGGTATGTGTCATATATCACGGACACTGTCGTGTATCTGTCCTAACTGGACAGATTGATATATGAAGTTTAACTTTCTTTGCGCTATACTGTGATGATCAAGTGTTCCCTTAAGTAACGTGTTTGTATAAAAATACATTTTATTGCCAAGAGATTCAAAAAATGTGTTCTTTTAAATTTTCTTCTTTTAGCACATCTAAGTATGTCAGATAATAATGCAATATATTATCATGTTTTGCTAATAATTCAATTTCAGAGCAACTCTTAATGCAAAACTATAGAGAAACGGGTAGAGCCAGACCTTTGTGCAATTTGTGCTTTTCATTTCTTTTCTGATCACTTGTTATTGAGAAGCCATTAAAGTATTGTCTTACTAAAAGCACAGTTATCATCAAGTTTAGAGAAAATTATTTTGAATGTTAGGCTGGAATATTAGTCAAGGGGATAAACATGTTCACTGGCAGCCTTTCAAAACCCCTGAGGCCCAGGTTTTAACACGTACTAAACATGCCTCAGCCTGACTGTTTATGCACACCTCCATTTATGTGTACACTTTTATTTTACTTAGTTCTTTTTTAGGGATAATTTATTATGTAAATATTTGACTATAGTTTTGCACTGCATTTTTATCATGGCCATGTTTTTAGATACTCATCCAGATTTTACCCTTGTGGTGTCTGTCTTTGCTAATGATCATCTCTGGGCTCTTGCCATATTTAGAACTTGTGATACTACTTCACAGATGCTTATTTTCAAAAGTTAACCATAACAGAGATTACAGCTGCAATGTGATATCTTTTCTGCTCTTTCCTGTAACTCTCTTGCCTCTGTTTCCACAAATGTGAAAATCTGTGAGAATGTACACGGCACACTTTAAAAGTTTCCTATTATGTCCACTACCTCAGGTGAAGAACTTTGTATTTCGATAGACTGAGTCAGTTTCTATTGGTCAAGGCTTAGTAAAGTTAAAGGTCCTGCTGCAAAACACAGTGGAGGTGTTGAAAGACACATCTTTTTCAGTTGCTCCTATTTTTATGTGCGGAAGTGTGATTGTGAGTAAAGAGATCACATTTTTGACCCTAAAAGGTCTTTCAGAAAGCAAACAACTTGCATTTACCAAAGCCTTCAACCAACAGGGTTTGAATTAAGCTGTGATGTCATTAAACGCAAAAATTAATTTCACCTGCAGATCTTGTTTTCTGTTAACTTAGAACCATTGTCTTTGATAAGTTTTTTATAGGACTTTTGCTATATGTAAATAGATCACAAACTTAAAATATATGATGACTGATTTGTGTTGTTAAATAAATTATTGTTGCACTGAAACATTGCTCAAACACTCACTTCAGTGATCTCATATCTGGTTTGGCCCAAGCACACAGTTTTGAGTGTTTCCTGGTGTTTCTAAGCCATAGACCTTAAATGGTGCTTAATGTGCCCGTTAAATGTGCAGGGTGGGGCAGTAAGTTCTAGTTTTAAAGCTGGGGCCCTTCTGTGTGAAACTGAGAGTGGCAGGTCATCTGTCTGTGTGTTTGTGTGTGAGCCCCAAGCAGATATATTTAATGCTTTGATTAGAGTGTCTAAGTTGATAAGAGTTTGTCACATGAATACAGTATTTTTAATGTAAATGTGCGTGAAACTGCTGCTTGTAATTTTTTTTCTTTAACATTTGAATGATCTATGCATACCTTTGATGTTTTAAAGATTGAAATATTTTAACCCTAGTACTGCAGGACCTGAGTATATTGATGTCCCAGATAAGTTTCTTGTAATCCCGGTCGTCTGTATATTGATCACTTCTGGTGTTTTCATTCACTGCTGGTCGTCTAGCTGGTCGTATAGCTGGCAGTACTAGGGTTAAGTCATGTATTGGTGTGTTTATATTCTTCCTTCTTAATATAAACATAAATCTGTTAAATAATCACTTGGATTAGTAGAGGAACTGTGCACCTTAACTTCTTCAAAACAAGGTTAACTTTTCAGTGTTTTTAATCTTGCCATGTTGTTGTTGTTCTGACACTAGACATGAGAGAGGGATGGATCTGCCTGATAAACAGGGACTATACATGCTTATAAGCAAGGAAAGTTTTATTGTCCCTGTAAATTCAAATGAGAACCATCTATCGATTCTTCTTAATTGCTTATCAGTTTAGGGTCATAGGAAAGCTGGAGTCTAGCTTTCATAGGGTGAGAGGCTGGGTAATCTCTGGCCAGGTTGCCAGTTTAAACTGCAGTAATGGGAGCCATAATCTACAAAATGAACATCATGTTGTATTCAGCAAGACTCGAAGCTAGCGATTGAAACCACAAATCTGAGGACAGTGATCAGTACATTATGAGAGCTGATGAGTTTATTTTAGACTTCTATAGTTGTCTCCTGATAGCCATTAGAAAGAATGCAGGTTTAAGGCACTTCAGCTTAGTCTGTAGTGCATACCTGTGTTCTGTCTCTCCCCTGCTGCTGTCAAAATTTGTCAAAGTTGTCCTGGCTCTTGTCTGAAACCCAGTGTGTAGTTTTGTATACCTTTGCACATTGTGGTCTAATAGCATGCAAAAATCCACAGACACAGTGATAGAATACACACAGATGGAAAGAGAAACATTTTTACAATTTGTATTGCAACCTTTCCCGTCTGGGAGCTATGAGGAACTTTCTGGTTTATAAGTGATGCAGTTGGGCAGTTCATCTTTGCCACTCAGGAAGAAGTACAGATAGTAATTTGTACTTCTAAAAGAGAGATGAGCCTCAAGATACTACTGTTCAGTACTAAAATTACTAAATTACACAGAATATTTGCAAAGCGTTAATTAGATAACATTACTGGAAATGAACTTGAAAGAGTCTAAAACACTTTTGGGTGTTTCAGCTTCATTGTGTGTACATATATGGTGATTTAGCAAGAGTAAAAGGAAGTGTGACAGTAATGAGACCTGCTATGACGTATACTTGCGAGATGCTGGCACTGACAAAAAGAAGTGGGGCCGGAGGTGGCTATAATGATAGCATAATTGTCGATGGATGGACAGGATTAGTAATGAGTTCATCAGAGGGACAGCTCAGGTTGAGTCATTTGGAGATAAAGTCAGAGAGGCAAGGGTGAGATGGTTTGAACATGTGCAGATGAGGGGTAGTGTTGTAAATGGGAAACGGATGTTGAAGACGGAGCTGCCAGGCAGGAAAAAAAGAGGAAGACCACAGAGAAGGTCAACGGATGTAGTGAAGGAGGACATGAAGAGGGTCAGTGTGACAGAAGAGGATGCAAGGGATAAAATGAGATGGAGGCAGATGATCCAATTTGGCAACCTCTAAAGATATGGGATATGGTGCTCTTAGATGGAGGGGAGAAAAAAACAAACACACAGGGAAATAAGATATAAAGTAAAACTTTATCATGACATACAAGTTTAAAGCCCTGAGAACCATATCTTTATATTAACTAGTATGAACAAAACTGAATGTGTGAAAACCACTTTAGAAAAGTGCTCCTCATAAATACAATCAGCACAAACCAGTTTTTACAAGCATTCATGTTTTGTTCTATTTTTGTTTGCTTTAATCAAAGAAAAAACTATAATATAAGTAATATCATTATTATCATGTCCATAATAATAACAGTACAAAAATATGCACATACCCCACAGTTGAATTAATATACGGAGCATTGTACAAGCCAAAAACAACGTAAAATTGATAAATGAGGTATTCAAAAACCACTTGCATATGCACCTGTTTGTACACAGATCAGGTTAGTTTTTCAACAATTAAAAATTGAATGAACTCCAAAATCATTGGAGAGACAAAAGGGTCCGCGTAATTCCAACTTCACAGCTTCCTGAGTGACGAGACCTTGCCTGTTACTGACGACAAACAGAAAAGGAAAGAAAAGCAACACTAAATTTAAAGTAGCATTCAGCGAAGTGACCACAGCTTCTGTCCGTACTCGTCCCTCAATGCAGCTTCAACATCAAACGCAACACTGAGCGCAGCTCACTGCCCTGAGGTAATGTGGTATGAAGAAGTGGAGGTGGGGGTCTGTAAATAGGTACACATACACACACACACACACACACACACACACACACACATATCCAGATGCAGATTTACAGGCACAACACGTCATATAAAAGTGGACTCATCCATACAGCAAGTCAGGTGGCAGGAGCCTGGAAGATAGTGACCACAGGGTTACTGGTTTCTGAAGAAAAAATGTAAGGAGTAACCAAAAATGCCTTTCACTCACTGAACAAACTCCAACTGTATGAGTCCACAGCAGAAAAATGTTGGATAAAAACTTTTTCCTCTTAAATGTTCAACCTCATGTTTCACCTTGTGCACCCCCCCCATTAAAATGTAATAAATGGAGCAGTGGCACCACCTGCTGTGTCTTTGATGTTATTACTCATTATATGTACTGCACTTAATTGCACACATGAAAACACACCAACATACAAAGGCAGTGAAGCTACAAAATCATACAGTCATTGCTTAGAATGCGCATATGAAAGAGAAACATTGGAATTACAAAGCTGAAAATATTTTAGTTACACAGCCTAAATGATGAAAACTGTTATTAAAAACAAGGTCCACCAGGACAAAAATAGCACGAATAAATATGAAAACTCAGTTGATAACAAAACAACATTAATGAAAGCTTGTGTGTAATGTCATTTCATTGTTTTCCAAAACTATGTAATGACTCTTCAAAGGATTAAGCTTGAAGAGAAAGTCATTTCCCAGCCGGACGAGTGAAGTGAATCCTGCATGGACCAGATCTCAACAGCAACTAACTTTAAGGCAGCATCTATACTTCTCACAAAATACCGTTATGTGTCATGCAGGGTTGTGAAGGGTATACTCAATGACTACCAACCGCTCATTTGCGATTTGCACTGCAAAACCTGACACATAATGGCTAAAATAAAATTTAAGAAAAGCAACAAGGCAGCCCACCTCAGATCACACTGGGCTTACATTCAACACAGGTAAAGCTAGAAAATTTTGTTCCTTTGTGGTGTTTCAAAAAAGTTATTTAAAGGGCGAAACATATCCTACAATAAAAGATACATCATAATCAGCTCTATCTGGGTTATTTTGATAGAAGTGAATGTGGGCTACTGTCCACACTGAGGGCCCGCACAACAGTGTAAAAAGCCCAACTGCAAAAATTGAATGCGCAAGCTAATGAGGCCACTGTATCTGGCCTTCTGATCTAAATAATGAAGCCTGAGTATCCTTTAAACAGGCCAAATAGCCTATCTATACAAAACAATTTTAAATGCACTCATTTCCACTGTAACTTTCCAGTAATCAAAGTTAGATCATAAAATATGAAAAACAGGAGAAAAAACTCAAAATCGGATTGAAAGAATCCCTTTTTGCAGTCCAAAAGAGACCTGCCTTGCTATGCACCAGCAGCTGAGCAGGACTGTACAAGGGATGATTCAAGAGACTGACTGTGCTAGTCTTTGGTTTGTAGCTGTGCAATAACCAGAGGATGGAGTTGTTAAAAAACACTGGTCACATGATTGTACACATGCATAATATGATTTTGTCACAAAAGAAGACGCAATTTAAGTGTTTGCAGTCAAAACTTAAAGTTGTTTTAATCTGTTCTGACCTGTATGACCTTAAAACCTTTTTCTTAAATCTACACATCAGCGAACTTTTCTGTTCCTCTCAGCTGAAAAAAAAAAAAAATCAGATATGTCACTCTTCTCAGACAACTTGAACCAAAAAGAAAAGAATAATGCAAGAAGAAGCAAGCAAGAAACATGTTCTACAAGTAAATACAAGAGAAGGATATCAAGCCCATCCCACTTCTTTGTCCCCAAAAACCACCAGCAGTGTGTCAGTACGTCCGTATCAGTTTCAGTTCAGGTAGGATTTGGGGCGTCAAGTCTTGATGGCTTTGCAGCCATATGAGGTATGTAGTGTCGATCTCCTTTTCAGAGAGTTTCATGAGGTATTCTTGAAACAGTCGTGTAGGCTTGTGCATTCTTCACGTGTGGATCCTTTTTTTTGTTTTGTTTTTTGTTTCTCTTTAATTTGACAGTGATTCCTTGCAGTTGTCACATTGCTTTTCCTGAGAGAAACGCCCCCCCGCAGAGTAGAGAGCCAGTGTGCGGTCTGAGAACTATGATGACAACGCCACCCCACTCGACATTCAGCTCTGTGACTTCAGCTGGAGGAAGGATGCACAAACAAATTGGGCAACAACAAACGAAATCTGTTCTGTAGCAGGAGCTAGGAATGCCTCAGTATCACCTCTCTGTACCGCTCTGGGTGGAAACATGAGCCCAGGCTCTACTACACCTGCTGATGTTACCCCAATTTGTGAGCTAATTCTTTAAAGACAGCTCACGTGGAGCTGAACGTACTTAACTTTTAAATTTGCAACCTTTTTAATGGACTTCTCAAGATCTCAACTGAGGACAGTTGAAAGAATGAAATGAGGTATTTAATGTGCTGATCTACAGCATCAGATCATCACCAGTTTTGACTCTACAGCAAGTCGAAGAAACCTGAGTGGCCTGGATTGGAGGCCCATCACTGTGAGGTGGGTGCTCTGTACACAAGGTTCCACTGGTGAGAGTTAACCCAACTTCCCCTGATTGCAACTAGGTCAAAAAGAATATAAAAATAAAGCTGATTCAGATTAAATATACTACAGCTCCTGAGGTAAAGACACCACTGCAGGTTACTTGATTTGAGGTATGTAAAAAGAAAACTAAAAACGAAATCATTCTAAAACACAAAATCAAAAAGACAACAAAATGGCAACAAACAAACAAAATGTCCTAAGATAAAATTTTTCAAGTTCAGTTGTGACTACACCTGTCAGTGGATTTTGGCTGAGCTGATTGTTTTTAGCATGTAGATTAGGATTATCAAGTGTATGTGTGTATAGAATTTGTCTGCGCATGTATGTGTGTGTGTGTGTGTGTGTGTGTGTGTGTGTGTGTCTCTGTGTGTGTGCACGTGTTAGATCAAATGCATAGCAGTTTGTTTGGACACGTCATAAAATTCTCAGGCTCTGTGTTCATGATTGGACAGCCAAGACAGGTTGATGAGGTATTTGTTGTGCAACAGTTTCTTATTGTACTGTATATCATTCATGCTGGGCCTCCTACAAGGGCAGAGGCCTGGGAAGCAAGTACAAAGGGCACCCCGAGTTAGGGTGACCCGGTGGGAGTTGGCTCAGCCGAGCCAGGACCCTTAGAAGAGGAGGAGGACGTGGGGCTGAGGGTCTGGGCCTGGGGTGCAGAGAAGCCAAAGCTAGCACTGGTTCCAGCAGGGGAGACTGAAGCAGCAGTAGCAGCAGTACCAGCAGACACAGATGGCCCTGGGGCACCACCAGACTTCTGAGCAAACAGGGTTCCTAAAGAAAAAGGATAAATGTCATTAATTAATAATGAGGATGATGCTGCCATCACTGCAGAGGTAAAGAAAAAAGTTATCCAGCCCCCTCTATACAGACCTGAGTAGATTGTGCCATTGACCTCTACTGAGACAGTGATGCTGGAATTTCCATTGGTTGAGATGCTCAGAGACATGTCCTGCTGCTTCTCTTCTGAAGAAACAAACAGTGGAGTTATTATTTTGTGTGTATTTACGTATTTCTCATCTAAATTTCAACATCAATACATAACATGTGTTTAGGTGGCTTCGTGGCAAGATAAGGTCTATTCCATTGATATTTCATGACGGATAAAGTACATAAGAACTGGGGTCGATTTCAAGTCTTAAACTTGCATGTGGAAGCTGTTCACTGTGCACTCAATATGAGATCCAAAGATGCAAGTGAAGGAGGCCATTATCAGGCTAAAAAAAACCTTAATAAATGCAATAGTAAACACTTTAGGAGTGGCCAAAACAATAAACTGGAACCTTCTTTAAAAGAAGGAACGCACTGGAGAGCTCAGCAACACCAAAAGGCCTGGAAGAACTTGGAAGACATTCAAAGGTGTATCACAGAATTCTCTGATTTAAGAAAAACAACTTCACAACACTCTCGAGGAGGTAGTGCATCAGTTTTAAAGTTTACATTCAAGACCCCATAATGGCTGTAAATACAGAGGGTTTACAACTAAACAAGGTGCAAACCACTGGTTAGTTAGTTACTCAAGAACAAAAGGACCAGAATAGCTTTTGCCAGAAAGGTCTGAAACACAGCATTTGGTGATGACCATGGGTTATAAACTTTAAATTAAATTATGTTGTTTGTCCCATTACTTATGAGATTCTGAAAATGGGGGACTATGTCTAAAAATGGCTGTAATACCTACAGTTTTGTTAAGCTGAAACTCTGCACTTCAATCACATCCGGATATAAAACCCACTGTGGTGGTGTATAGAAGCAAATTTACAAAAAAGTGCATCACTGTCATTGTTTATGGACTGTATGTGATTTTGGTATTTTAACACGTTAGTCTGCATCATAACTAACATGTTAACTGTTGGAGGCATCATTAACTTACGGAGTTAAATGTTCTTCAACAAAAAAAAAGCTACTGTTTTTGTCAGCAGTCTGGTGGCTTTCACAAGACCAAGAAAGGGGATTTAGCTCCTCACCAGAAAGAAAAAAAAATTAGCAGCAAAAACATTTTAAAGGTGAAATTCAGTGACTTTTTAATTAACTAAAGTACGTTTTGCTGATAACCCCATCTACAGATATGCGTTTGGCCCCGTTTTAGCAGCACACTTTAGTCTCAATCTGGAAGGCGTGAGCAGAAAAGCTTATTGAAATCTCAAAATACAAGCGTATGTAATTTCCAGGTTTTTTTAAAACATCTCAGCAAAATAGTCCACACTGACCTCTGGTGGGCATGGCAGGGGCTCCCAGGCGCAAGTTCATGGGCATTTGGGAAGCCATGGCCAGTAGGTTATGTTGGAAAGCCTGCTGCATCAGGCGTTGCTGCTCTTCTGCTAGGCGGGCCATCTTCCTCTCTGGCCCCTCTCCTCCACCGCTAGTCTCCAGCTTTTCTCTGAGCTGCTCCAGTGTGGCAGCTCTGGCCAAACCAGCAACCTGCTGCTGACCCAGAGTCAGCGCCATGGAGGGTCTCGCTGCCATGATCGGGGGAGTCAGGTCATCTGGTGGAAATGTGCAATTTTAGTTTGAATAATTCTAATGGATTCACTTTTGGTTCCACACACACAAGAAACTTAAGAGTCATTAATCTCTATAGGTTGAATGTGAATGGTTGGTTGTCTTACCCAGTGGGTGGCCCACACAATGATTGGACAAATAGGTATAAGAATGAAAAACACATTACCTGTTATGCAGTACTATTTAAGGGTTTTCCCTCCTGCAGAAAGTTTTACACCACCACTTAAGTGTTGCTGTAAAGCTCATTGTACCAAATGAATCTAATATTGCATTTAGACAACATATTAGAATGGATGTAAAAACAATGGTGAGTTCTGCATGCAGATCCTCAAAATCTGCAAAACACCAGAGTTTAGACAAGACCCCAGGTATACGTTGTAGGATCTGTGGCCACCAGCTGTGGTAGGGAGACATCTGGATTTAAGTTATGTTTCTTATTTTCTTTTCTGAGGCAGCGAACACTGTATGCAACATTTAGGTTACTGTTATACTGAAATGTGGGCCTATTTCAACACTTTACGGTTGATTTACAGTAACTAAATCAACCATATCGACATGCACTTCACAGTGGCTGTGTCTACATGTTGGCAGCATTACTTCTCACATACTTACAACAAGCGTCGTTAGCTGGAACTACAGCATACAGGTTTCCTACAACTGCACTTTCCTAAAGAGGGAAGTTGTAACGCATAACTTATACCTAGATAACTACTTATTTTGCCATGACGTAACCTAAATACACACACCAACCAGAAACTCTTAGGACCTGGTTTTGTTTACTCTACAACTGGAGTAATGTAGATAAAACATATTTTTTTATTCTTATATATACAAGTTGAAGGAATCTTTTAAAAAAAAAGCTAATTTATTCAAATTACTTAAACTTGTACAAATAAGAATCTTAATATAACACAACCACCACCTCTCGGAAACACAATTTCTCCAAACTCTAAAAGCCTAGACAAACCCTGGTATAGGTTACTGCTATACATCATGGTCCAAGTCACACCTAGAAGACAGGGGTTATTTTGTCTCTTTGTGAAAAATCTGGGCATAATCGCAGATGAGGACCTTAGCATCACTGATCATGGAAGGCTGCAACTAAATCAGTATTTAGGCATCTCTGAAATATAGCTAAATAAATATAGCTGCTGTGTAAAAATAAGATCTACAGAAACTTATTCATGCTCTAATCTCCTGTAGGGTTGACTACTGCAATCCTCTCCTTACTGGGTTTCCTAAAAAGACCATTAATTACACAGCTACACTTAGTTCAGAATACCGCTGCTAGAATTTTAACAAAAACTAAGAAAAAAAGAGCATGTCACTCCAATTCTCAGCTCCCTGCATTAGATTCCAGTAAGATTTAGAACTACTGACTTCTGACAAATCAGAGCTGGTCTGGGTAGTCACACATCAACAGCATTCCTATCAGCCACAGGTCACTCTATACAAGTCAAAATTCATGGACAGTAAAATTAACCATCGGGATTAACCACACAGTCACATTCCGACAAAGTTAAACTGACTTCAGATAACACAGAAATGTAATGACATTTATCAACCAGGTCCAGCTGATGTGGACTAAATGCTTCAAAGTTTGTTAAATCCCCCCACTGGAGTGGAAACCATGTTATTAATTTGTAGTAAAGGTGAAGGCCTCAATAGCCTATGGTAGAATTGCTTCACAAGTGGACAACTTGAACATCTGGGCTACACACATACAGAAGAAACCACTCAAATACTAACCCACACCAAGTGGGACACAATGGAGGGAATAAAAGTGACCTGTTACTCACATTCACAAACAAATTAGACAAAAAAGGATCATGATCCTCAAAATGAAAACTGACAACAGTCAGAGCTCATATGTAAATAAAATTAACCAGAGCCTTACCTGAGACTAATGTTCTAGTTTATCTAGTTTATCAAGGTGTAATTCTTCAAAATTGCAACAGAGGGCAGTATTTCTCTATAATGACTTCGAAGGTCTCAACCCACGGCTGCCGGAACACATCCAGGCTGTACCAACCAGTAAGAAGTGCCTACTGTTTCCAATATAATCATTTACCTAGTTAAGAAGAACTTTACAGTAACAGATATGCACATCCAAAGAACAAACAGGGTTGTTTTAAATAATAAATCCTGTCTATTTCATTTATTAACCAAAAGTGCAAAGATCAATTCCGAAGCTTTTAACTTCAAAGCATCTACCTTTCTTTAAAGCGGGTCCCGGTGAGGCTTGCAGGCCATTGATGGCCACTGAAGTCCCCGCGCCCAGACCAGGAAGGTGCATTTTGGGAGGTGAGAGAATGTGGGGAGCTGTGCTGGGAGAAGGAGAGAAGCGGAAGAGGCTGCTGCTGTAGGATGGACGGCGACCTTCACGTCGGTTACTGTCAATGGCGGCCTGAAGCTCACCTGGGGAGCTGAGGCCTTTCCTCTCGCACTCATACGGGTACAGGTATTTCATGTACCTTAAGAGGAAAGCAAACACACACTTACAGTACCTGAGCTCACCTTGAAAACATTCACATCAGCAGTATCGACATTATTACTACAATATGAGATTACATTAAAACATTACCATTGAAATTTTTACCTGAATCGAAACCAGTGGCATAGGTCACATTAACATTAGAGTGGATATCAATAAGAAATGCATTAAATTGGATGTGTGTACATGTGCTGCACTGAATTGTTTTATTGCTCCATGAATATGTAAACATTCATCCCCTAGTTCCAATCAAATATTTGAACACCGATTTTCAGTTAGTTAATGCACTGTGTTGGTTGTGTATACTGACACACAAAAAGCTCTCTTATTTTGCTTTTACTCTGGTAGTAGATATTAGGTTGATCATCTGAACAACATCTACAAAACTGGCATAAAAACACATTCAGTATTCAGAGGATACTTGGATGACATCACAGCAGCACTACAAGTATGCATAGTCACGGCTCTGCAATGTTTTCCATGCCATAAATGAGCCCACCATATTTTGCGTGCTGACTGCATAATGGTGGGATAGAAGCACCAAGGATCAATAAGAAGCAAGAGCAGCAGCATCCATTAGATCGAACTAGTGGAGCAATGCTATGCAACAGTCCAGTAACATTAAAAATACATCAAGGCTCATTAGGGACATCTGCTGCTGGACAAGCCAGAGAGGTGTTACTTCTGCTGAAGGGTTTCCATCCAGAGAGAAGCAAGTTTTAGTCGGGGCTTGGCATATAAGCTGTCAATCAAACCTTATTCACTGTGAATGCTGACCAAATGCACATCAATAAAAGCGATGGGAATCAATCGGTTCTCTGTGTGATGTAATGCTCGGAGGGATTGAAGGCAAAGAGGAAGGGTGTCTTGTGGAGAAAACAAACTTGCATGTGTTTAAATACACAGGCCTGGGTTCATATTGACATTCATACTCACACCAACATACAAATCAAAATACTCCTAACAACATGTCAGCACAGAAGCTGCAGCATGTTAGCTGAGCAGCTCCAAACGTGTACACAGGAAGTGTGTTTCCGCATGTATAATGCAAGTAAAACTAGAGTTGTCGCAACAACTCTGTAGGCAGCTGGACTGATTCAAATAGGAGAGATGGACGGTATTGCTGAACTACTTTCTAAATGAGCATAGCTTAATGATATATATATACATTAACTGCATGAAGAAGGCGTTTGTTTTCAGAGTTGCACACTTAAAATTCTTTATTTGGTTGCAGTATCTTTAATTACTTTGGTTGCTCTCTGACATAAATGCAAAAGCTTACTGTGTCCGCAGAGTAAAAGCAGCACTGGTGATGGAGGTAGGCAGGTTAAGTCCCTTTGTGATTTCTCTCCAGATCTTCTTATTGATAACCTCCACAAGGCCCCCTTTCTCTGTCACCAGCTTGTACAGCATGTACAGATCCAGGACCTGCTTGGCCATGATAGGAATACGATTGACTGGGGTTCCTGTGGAAGAAAGGAAAACCATAAAAATAAGTCAATAAAGTGCAAATAATACTTGTAGAAACACAATAAATATCTTATAATTGATAGTTTCATTTCAAAGTGCATTTATGTCCCATGTGGAGAAAGATTTTTAGAACAGAAATGGAACCCTTAATTCTGACAACAGGCACGTTCAGATTAAATAGTTCTGGGGGCTTAAAGTGGAGTTCTCTCTAGAATGTCATACCTTCAGTGGTTTTGTTCACCGATAGGAACCATGCATAACTTTTCAGTTAGATCCCTGAAGGTTCTTCCAGCGCTGGGAGAATACCTACCCTGAAAAAGGAGCTAAAAATACCCTTAAATCACTCAGTTCATCAGTTAAGTCCTCAGTTCATGCCTTACGGACACAATAAAAGGTGGGTACTTTATCCAGCAGTTATTGGAAATATTTAAAAAAGTGCATCTGATGCAAAAGTGCAATAGACATCTTTCCCTGCAAAAAGTTGGGGCTGATGCTAATACAAAGTAAAACAAACCTAATCAGCATATTAAAACTTTTTGTTTTTACTGCATTAAACAACCACTTTGACTGTAACGTCAATTCAAAGCATGCCAGAGAAACACCAACAAGAGCAGAGGGCACACCGATGCTTGCTGCATTCCTAATTATGGTGTTAGCTCAGTTTGTGCCAATGATACTCTTAACAAAAAACCAGAGGCAAGTGAGGAAGTTGGGGGGCCTTGTGCGTGCTTAGATTTAATGACCAGCAACCTTGCTTCTGCTAAGTTTAAAAAAAGTGCTTGTTTTGAGTTTAATCAGTCACAATGAGCTCTGTGCAGCAGTTTTTCCAGGGCCACTCACAATCACCCACGAACATGGGTCTTTAAGAAGTTTGTGGTTGGAACAAGACTAAAGGTGCAAAAGTTCACAGTGGAAAAGGGCCTTTTTGCAACCTTGTAAGCTTTTAGAAAATATATTTAAATTGAGCCACCATAAGAGAGACACTTATGAAATCCTGAATTGAAATCTACAGCAGATTTTTTCTTAACAGCAAAAAAGGCTGTTAGCCTGCCTCCTCTGTCCCCAAAGAGCCAATCATCTGTCAAGCAGGAAAATGTATGAGCCAATCATGTTATTACACAGATGCAATTACAGAGCTGAGTTGCAAGACCCTTACAACTGCTTAGTGGCAGGTGCAGCACACTTGTTATTGCAGTAAATATGGAAAGTGTCCTTATTGTTTTTCTTTGCATTAATCAGAATATGAATAAACATGGCAGTTGTTCAGTGTTCTGTTGGGTTGAGTGAGCGAGGTTAATTATGCCAGCTCTCTAGAAATAACGCTGTAATGAAGCAAAACTTTGAGCATGCTTCTAGTATGAGTACAACCTGTGGAGAAAATCCATTGTTATGCTTATTTTAGGGCCAAGTCACCACAATTTAAGCATTTTTAAATCACACTTGACTTATGATTATATACTGTACATGCAGTTTCTATGGCCCAGTGACCTTTGCAGTAAAAGTAATCTCTCTCTCCACCTCATTTATTAAGATGGACACTTTATCTTGTTAGTATACAACTGCTGGAGGCACTGACAAGTAGCAAGAATGACTTACAATGAAATTAACAGAAGAGAGAAATTTCAGATTATGCATCCAGTTATTCAACAATCAATGCTGGGACACCTAAGATCCTTTGGTGACCACTACAAACATATCTAAGGGTTGTCAGGATACTGGTTAGACATGGGTGGCATGGCTATTGCCTGTTAAATTTGGCTTGAAAACATATTAGCCCAGTTAAGCAATCTAGCTTGACCAGGAAAAGGGGATTCACAAACAACACAGAGCAAAGCAGCTCTAGACTTTTGATACAGATACATTAATCTTGTCAACAGCTTATCTGCAGTGAGGCTTGCTGGGAGCATGAGTGGAGGAGGTGGTGGGTAGATGAGGAGGGAGGAGTAGGGGGTGGTTCCTGTATGCAGCAGAATCAAAAAGTGCAATGTGCAATAGCGTAAGCGTGAGGCAGGAGGAGGGGACTGAAGGATCGTGACAACCTGCTAATCCATGGGCAGCAGTGGGTGGGGGGGGCTCATGGATAGGCCAGTATAATGAAGCTCATTTAGAGGATTGCACTGAGTAAATCCACACCCCTCTGTGTTAGTGCTGCCAGGCCCAGTGCAGGGGAGTCGTACAGCTTTGCCTTCATGGTTAATGCCAGCCAATCCGTCAGCCCCTCGACAGGCTGCTCTTAACCTGGAATTGGACTCATTAATGACTCTGTAAAATAGCAGTGTGATCAGGCCATGCAGATTAACCCTGATTCATTTTCCTAAGTTAGCAACATGTCTTTAAGCCATGTGCAAAGATCCTAGGTGAACACATGGACCTGTAGAGTGTAGAGATCAGGACACTGTGATAGCACTGTGACCTTTTTAGGTGTCCTATTTAATATTGTCTACAATACTAGTTGTCAAGGAAGGTTTTCATTAATGGTGCATCCACTGAAGATTACTCTTAAAGTTTGCCTAGGAACAGAGAAGTGCAATATAATCTAAGCTGTTAACCTGTTAACATATACATAGAAGTCACTATGAAGTCTCTACATTGGATGTGGAAAAACAGATACATATAGAGCAATCATTGCCTGGTGCTACACTATGTTAATGAAGGTTGAAGACTTTAGGAGCATGTTGCTAAGTTCTGAACATTCAAAGAAAGACCAGCAAGTTGGTAGGTAGGAAGCAGAAAACACCCGTAGGAATACAGTGCACACAGCAGAATATTGTAGCTGTGAATTTAAATAACAGTAAAATGTCCATCTTCAATCACAAAAATACTTCATTAGAGGGGTTATATTACTGTTTAGCCTTTTGAAGCAGCAAATTCTGTTCTGGGGAAAGAAGGCTTAAGATAGAAAAAGGATGCTGTCTTAGTTTCTGCCATTTGAACTCATAATCTAAAAAATAAGAGAGAGAAGATGAGTGAAGAGGAATAACAAGTTGCAGTTTTAGGTCAGGTCTGCATTTCCATTAGGTTAAGCAATAAGTTAAATTAACCATAATCCAAATGAGCAGGGCTGATACCTCAGTGTTTCTTTAGAAGTTATGAATAACAAAATTGTTAAAATGCTTTTAACCAAAGATGTAATCACTTAATCATGATTAGATCATGAACACTAGAAAATAAACTTCTTTTTTTTTTATTTGAAGTGCACTTGTTATCTGAATCCTTTTTAAGCATTACAGATTTCACCAGACTAGTATGATTTAAAAGGGAAATAAAAGCTCCACAGTACAGGAAAATGTAATTGTGATACAATATTATGGACATCTGTATTGCAGTCTCAATTTCAGAATTGTTACACCCCTCTATCTGATCATTTTGATCAACAAAAAATGCTTAGGGAAGAAACAAACCCTTTAAAAGGTACCTTTGACTGCTCCCTTGTATTCTCTTCAAGGGGTCGCCACAGTGGATTGATCTGCACTGGAAATTTGGCAGAGGTTTTACACCTTACAGGTATGCCCTTCATGACACAACGTTCAATGGTGAGAGGGGCATGTGTCTTCACCTGGAATCGAACCAGGGATCTTTTGTATGTGAGGCATCTGTCTGCAAATATTGCAATATTAGCAGGATGGGAGGAGAGAGTTTGAGGGAGAGGGGTGTGGGTTGGAGGCTGTGGATTAGGGAGGAGTCTAACTTAACGACAAAGACACTATTTATGTTTATGTTATGCTTGTTCAAGAGTTGTTATTAACCACATTCAATGATGATATGAATCACTTACTAAGATACTGTATTTTTGGGGCTAATGTAAAACTTTCGGATATACATATAAACAGTGTTACAGATAAAATGAAGGGAAAAATCATTGGGTAATTGTTTATTAACTTTCCAGAAATGCATTTCACAAACTGCTTGCCTCTGCTACCTGTGCCGCATACAGTTTTGAAAACAACAGAGTCAGAGCTGATCTTCTGTACAATCGGTACACTGGCACCATTTCTAAATACCCCCAGAATCATTTTCCATGTGACTGACTGAAATATGAAGTGATACAGACACAGCCATGTGAAAAAGAAAGACGCCAGTACACCCCATAATTCAGTACCTTGTAGAACTCCATTTAGCAGCAATAACTTTTAAGTAATAATTTTTGTCTCTCACATCAGAATTTTGGCCCACTCTTCTTCACAATGCTTCTTGAGGTTTACAGACATTTGTTTATGCACAGCTCTCTTTAGAACTCACCATAACATTTCAATCAGTTTGAGGTATAAACTCTGACTGGGCCATAACAACAACCTGATTCTTTTCATTTGTAGTCATAGTGATGTACAGTGGCTTACAAAAGTATTAAATATTCCCTTTGAATTCTTCTTTTTTGCATTACAACCAGGAATTAAAATAGACTTCTTTTTTTGATTTTATGTAATGGACCTACACAAAATAGTCCAAATTGGTAAATGGAAATGAAAAAAAAAGTATTTTCAAAAATGTTAAAAAAAAATAATCCAAAAAACGGTGAGTACATATGTATTCTGATCAGTTCCCAGTCCCTGCAGATGAAAAAAAATTCCCACAGCATGATGCTGCCACCACCATGCTTTACTGTGGTGATGAGAGATCTTGGGTTGGCCCCAGACATAGCATTTCCCTTAATGACCAAAAGGTTAAATTTCAGTCTCATCTGGGGAGTCTCTCACATACCATTTGGCAAACTCTAAATGTGCCTTCCTTTTTCTATAAGTAATGACTTTCATCTGGCACTCTCCATGGGATTTTGAAAGTTTTAGATATTGTTTTATGACCCAACCCTGATTAATACTTCTTTGCAACTTTATCCCTGCATGGATTGCACACAGGTGGACCTTATTTAACTTCTGTGATTTCTGAAGGCAACTCTAACCCAGGTCTTATTTAAGGGCTTCATGGTAAACGTGGCAAATACATAGTGTATGCATGTACGACTTTTTATTTATTTATTATATATTTTTAAATATGCTTTTTTAATCTCGCTGCACCAGTTGGGAGTATTTTGTGTAGGTCCATTACATCAAATCCAAAAAGAAAAAGAAAAAAATTTGGAAAAAAAAAATCACAATTTGTAAAAAACATACATACATACATACATACATACATACATACATACATACATAAATAAAGAAGGAAGGAAGGAAGGAAAGATAGGAAAGATGCCAAGGGGGATGAATACTGCGAGCTAATATAGATGTGCTGATGTTCAAGATCACTGTTATGTTAAATGACCAAATTTCAGCAAAGCTGCTGGACAGATGGCCCTGTGTTTGATTCTAGAATACTTTAATATATGGAGTAGTTCATGGTCATTTCAGTAATGGCAAAAACCGTGGCTGCAAAACAAGTTCAAATCATCACCCCTCCACCACATTGCTTGAATACTGGTTTGAGGTGTGTATGCTGATATGTTGTGTTTCAGTTTGATTAAATGTAGCGATATGCATTATGGTAAAACATCTCCACTTTGGTCTTGTCTGTCCAAAGGACAGTGTTCCACAAGTAATGTGGTTTGCTTAGATGCAACTTTGCAAACTGTGCTGTGATGTTTTTTTTAGAGAGAAGAGGCTTTCTTCTGGGTACCCTTCCAAACAAGCCATACTTGTTCAGTCTCTTTCTAATTGTACTGTCATGAACTTTAACATTTAACATGTTGACTGAGGCCTGTAGAGTCTGAGATGTGGCTCTTGGGGTTTTTGCAGTTTTAGAGCATTGCATGGTTTGACCTTGGGGTAAACTTGCTGGGACGCCCACTCCTGGGAAAATTGTGGCATTGTGTTTACACGCAGCTGAATGTTCCATACTAGCAAACTGCAAAAACCTCTGCTTTTATAGAGGTGGTCACACTGGTTGATGGTCACTGAACTGCATTTGATTAGCAGCGCATGGGGGCAACTTACTTTCTTAATTCCAGTAAGGGTATACTTAATTTTTCACAAGACTGCACAGAGTCCTGTGAATTTTCTTTATCACGTGACTGTACATCTATGATCACCAAACAATTATTGATAATATTGGGTGATATATCGATCTGGATCCAATCCAAAGATAATACGAAGAAGGGCTGAATAAAGTTCATTTGTTTTTGGTGAGAAAATCCATTTTCTGTCTGAAATATCAAAAAGCCATATAGTCATTTTTATGCATACTTTCCAACTCCATGCTGTATAAACTTGAATGCCTATTGGATTTAAGCATACAAAAAGATGTGCATTTG
>VUQH01082037.1:0-43904 GCA_015106775.1 Etroplus canarensis | reverse complement strand
CGGTGCTAGTGTCTTGTTCTTGTGTTGTCTTTTCATTGTGCCTTTCTTGTGTACCGTTTTGCACAGTTTTGGTTTTTGCACTATGTTCATCTGGTTTAGATGAAAAAGGGGTTTGTTCTTTGCATTGTTTGCAACTATTGCACTGTGTTGCACACGTTGCACTTTATTTATTTTTAAATTTTTAATTTTTAATTTTAAATTTTAAACTGTAAACAAAAAACAACCCTCCTGTCATATGTCTATATGCCTATATATTTATATGTTGCACCAGGTCCTGGAGAAACGCCATCTCATTTCACTATGTTCTGCATCAGCTATATGTGGTTGAAATGACAATTAAAGCTCTTGAATCTTGAACAAACCACAATCAAGGTGTGCAAGGAAACTGATTTAAAACAAGTTAACAAAAAGCAGAATTTCCTGTGGGAATTCCTTTAGACCAGGCATGTCAGTCAAGCGACTCAAACGCACCTCAGGTCAAATAGGTATTTAATTATAGATTTCTTTTTTCAAAATATCCTCCAACACACAGATGAGCAACTCGGAATTTAGCTAATGACAAATAACTTATAAAATATGCAATTTTTTGACTTACTTATACATGAAGTTGACATTGAGGGAGAGCTTTTGGAGCCTGCACTTTGGGAACCTCAGTGGCGTTGCGTTTTAGGGTTCTCCTACACTGGCTAGTACAATTTTAGGGTGTGGTTTTTGTTGCAGTGGTGTGTGTTTGTGATAAGCGTTGTTTGCCGATTTACTTTAAAACCACAGATAGAGAAGCGTCTTGAACCAGTGGAGGAAGTTGACGGAAATGAGTCTGGGGAAGCTGGAAAGATGGGCTGCACCATCTTCCTTGGATACACTTCCAACCTTATCAGCTCTGGTGTCAGAGAAAGCATCCGCTACCTGGCAGAGCACAAAATGGTATAAATTTATACATGTTGCTTAATTATCCATATAAACTCTTAATTTAAAAAAAACCCACCCAGTTTCTCAGAAGGGCTTTCTGTATGTTAGGTGGATGTGATTGTAACCACAGCTGGAGGCATTGAGGAGGATTTCATCAAGTGCCTGGCTCACACATACTTGGGAGACTTTAGTCTGCCGGGAAAGGAGCTCCGCATGAGAGGCATCAACAGGTTGGTAACTGCTGATGCAGTTCATTTGTCAACTCTTGAAATGGTAGCTTCTTACAGAAAGCCTTTAACTTGGCTTACTGTGCTCATTTCAGCGCTATAATTTTGCAAATTTACTGAAGTAGTTTTGCGTGATTCACTGTTCAAAATAATTCCTATTTCTCAGTTCATTCTTGTCTGAAACAAACTGTTTTAGTTTAGTAACTGTCTTCTGATTGGTTTCCTTTTGTAAACAGTTTAAATAGAAGGTGGGTGAAGCTTCAGGGCTCACAGCCAAGTAGGAGGAAAAACCTCTGTCCTATTGTTCAAAGGAACCTGAAGGCTGAGATTGATTTCATTATTTGAAACTTTGTTTTATGTTTAACAGTGTATACACTCACTGGTCACTTCATTAGGTATACCTGTTCAACTCCACATTAACTGAAATATCTGTGCAGCCAATCATGACTGCAATTCCATGCATTTAGACATGTCAGCATGATCAAGATGTGCTGAAATTCAAGCTGAACATCAGAATGAGGAAGAACAGTGATTTAAGTGACTTTGAACATAGCATGGTGGTGGTTCTGATTATTTCAGAAAATGCTGATCTTCTGGGATTTATCCACACAACCACCTATAGGGTTTGCAGAGAATTTTCTGACAAAGAGAATATCCAGTGAGCGGCAGTCCTCTGGTTAAAATGCCTTATTGAAGCTAGAGGTCAGACAAGAATGGGCAGACTGCTTTGCGCTGATGGGAGGGCAACAGTAACTTAAATAGCCACTAGTTATATTCAGGCATGCAGAAGAGCATCTCTGAATGCAGAACATGTCCAACCTTGAAGCAGATGGGCTATAGCAGCAGAAGACCACACTGGCTGCCACTCCTGACAGCTAAGAGCAGGAAACTGAGGCTACAATTTGCCAGTGTGAATTGTACAACAGAAACTTGGAAAAACATTGCCTGTTCTCAGTCTCTAGTTCTGCTGCAACATTTTGTAGGGTCAGAATTTCTTGTAAACAACATGAAAGCATGGATCCAGCCTGTGTTGTTTCTCTTTATATCTAATAAAGTTGCAGGTAAGTGTATATTTGATAGAAAATAAGGCCAAACTGTAAGGTCCACTTTAAAGATAGTTTAACATTTTCGGAAAAACGCCTATTCAATTTATTTTGGCGCTCTCCTGTCATTAGCAGCTTAAAAGCCTTGAACTAAGATTAGAATCAAGAACTGTACATTAGTAGTAGACCAGGCCTTAATGCATAAGTTTGGTTGCTTATCTGTTTGTTTATTTTTTTATATCATCATAACATTCCTAATAGCATATGTGCTTTATAACATTAGAGTTGGTGCAGGGGTTTGACAGGCTGGTGCTTATTTTTTAAGTCTTGGCTCACGTAGAATAACTTGTTTGTTCTTTTTCTCATCCATGATAATCTCTCTCACATCCCTCTGTCCCGTCTGGCTATAGAATAGGTAATCTCGTGGTGCCCAATGATAACTACTGTAAATTTGAAGAGTGGCTGATGCCTATCCTGGACCAGATGCTGTTGGAGCAGAACACAGAGGTGGGGCTCTCCCTGTGGTCCAAACCCACACTGCTGAAACAGCAGTAAGATTTGGCTTTCATATTAATGTGTATATTTGATGTTTTGGATTTCAGGGCACCCGTTGGACTCCCTCCAAAATGATCCACCGCCTTGGCAAGGAGATAAATAATACTGACTCTGTCTACTACTGGGCATACAAGGTCAGACCTGGATTATATTGGCAATTTATTATTTGTGATGCACTTTATTCTGCATGCTTTTAGTTGTTTTGCTTTGTGCTTATTGTGCTTTTTGCCTGCAGATTAGTGGGTAAATGTGCTGCTATTTTCTGTTCCAGAATAACATCCCGGTGTTCAGTCCTGCTTTGACAGATGGCTCACTGGGTGACATGATCTACTTTCATTCATATAAGAACCCTGGCTTGGTTCTGGATATTGTAGAAGGTATAAAGCAGCACTGATGTTACATAACAAGCTTACCATAGCAGATTTTCTAATATTGTGAATTTGGTCTTTTTCTTTTTTTTAGATATTCGCAGGTTGAACAGCCAGGCCGTTTTTGCTAAGAGGACAGGGATGATCATCCTGGGAGGAGGGCTGGTCAAACATCATATAGCTAATGCAAACCTTATGGTAAAACTAAATTCTTTGATGTTTAACTTATCTTACTTATATATGACTTCTCGTCAGCTATTCTGAAAAATGTTGGCAAATTAGTTCAACAGTTGGTAGTGCATTATGATTAAGGGGATTTACTTCAAAGCAAATTTCAGATACGTGTACTTTCACTGAGGCTACATCTTTCTCATCTGCAGTTCAGAGGGAAATTATACACTCTCTTTACAGATTAATCATAATACTTTTGAACTTAAGTGACATTTTCTGCATTGAATGTGGCAGTGTAATTTTTCATTAAAATTTGTTATTATTTCTTAAATAATCTGAATAGTTCCTCCTCCACTGCTGGTCCTGAACCTAAATTAGAAAAATGTTAAGAAGTGTATATAGTTTTGACCAGCAAAGCAAACCACTTTACAAACCTGACACACTGTCTCTCCTTCCAGAGAAATGGAGCTGACTATGTGGTGTATGTGAACACGGGGCAGGAGTTTGATGGCTCTGACTCTGGGGCCAGACCTGATGAAGCTGTATCTTGGGGCAAGATCAGAACAGATGCCAAACCTGTTAAGGTACTGATAAATGTCAACTTTATGTTTGATTTCTTACAGTTATATCTTCAGATTTGTCCTTAATTTTCTATTAGACTTTGAGATGACTCTTTTCCTTCATGTGTTTTAATGCGGTGGTTGAACATTCATGCTGTTGGAAACAGAAGCCTTTTTCACAAATAAGCTGTCGACAGTGTTGAGTCAAATCTGAAATTGTCATTTCTTACATGTAGCAGACAAAACTGAGGTTCTCCGTTTTAGAGGCATTTTCAGCTACTGTTTTAAATACTCCTTTTGATTGAGGCAAGGAATAAAGTTGATTCCCTGGACAGCTCTGTCCGCACATAGGTGTCATTGGGCATTAAGCAGACTTTATAATAAGGGAGCTCACCCGGTACAGACCGTATAATGGTGGACCTGACTGGTCTCATGCAGCTTTACTGGGTAGGGCTGTCACAATACCAAAAATGTAGTAGTTGGTATCAGTACCAGTAGAATTACATGATTCTTGATGCCAGATTTGATAGTAAGGTTAAAAAAATCCCATGCACTTAACTCTTTTATAAAATAATAATATAAAAACAACAGTACAGAACAGAATATAGTACAAGTTATGTGCTAGTAGTGCAACAGTTTTACCACAGTGATTCCTATGAATAGTGTAGCATAACCCACGGAAAGATGGTCAGACACTTGAACTGATGATTCAAGATTTAATGAAAATCCCAAACCAACGTAAGAGCGGCGGGAGTGGAGATGCACCATCAGGTGTGCCCCCCCCCCCAAACCCTCTGTGTCTAAGGTGCAAAATAAAATTGAGGGGCGGGTGACAATGAGGGGGATGAGCGTGGCTACCTCCGCAGCCCCGCCTACCTGACTCTGGACAAGGTACCATTACTTGCTAAGTTTCCACAGGAACTTCTGGTAGGTGCAAGGGTAATTTTCAAAATAAAAGCCCCTCTGATCAAAAACAGGAAATGGAACAAGATGAGCTTAATCCAATTGAGAATGCATGAAAAGTAATAAATTGACTATGAAACAACAACATCTATTCTTTAAAGTGAAACACAATTTTGAGTCATTTACAAATAGCATCTTTTTAAATGGGTTTCTGAGCTTTTTGTTTACCAGTTCAAGGTTTCTGAAAGGAACACCAACATATCAGTGTTGGGTAAATCATGCTATCTTATCTTTCTGTAACATTAGCCACTGCAAACATTTTTGCCTGTTGAACATGGCTGACTTCACAGCGACAATGCCAGCAATGGTAATGTATATTTCAGGACAACATGAGCAGGATAATACTTTGGATGTTGTTAATATGAATGGAACCCTTGAATTCTTTGAACAGGTCTGGATGCCGGTCTTTTAGGTGCTGTGCTAAAGTGGGAGTATTTCCTCTCTTGGTGTGAAAAGCACAATATTTCAGTGTGTAAATCAATTATTACCTTGGTCATCTGCCACCAACACAAAGTATTTCCAGTACCTGATTCCTGACCTTTCTTATTAATTAGCCAGTCAGAGCTGTGGCAGCTGCACCAGTTGCTGTCTTCCACATGTAGTTTTTGCTGTGCTTTTTTTTAAATTTTTGCTTTTCCTGTGTTTGTGGCCATCCTCCTTCAGCATGTAAGGATAAATTAGAACACTTGTAGCCACATGCTGCCCCCATCAGTATATGAATTAGGTGTGGTACTAGTGGTGCTAAAAAAAAAAAAAATACACAAGTACTGTGGCATTTTCAGAATTTTGGTATCCTATATATCTGTTTTGGTGACGTTCCTACTATTGGGTAATGTCTGCAAAATTCAGGGCTGAATTGTGGCTTTGTACTCTACTCATATCATATGACACACAACCTACTCCCTTTTTGTAAAACTGGAATTTCAGCCTTGTCTAATATGTATAGCATAAAGAAATTTCCTTCAGTTTCCCATGTTTAGAAATATCAGTTCCTTCATTTGCCATCCCTCTTTTCCCGTGAAATCCTTTTTTAGGGGGATTAAATGTATGTGGAAAATATTTGAATTACTGGATTAGAAATTGCAGCAGTACTGAGCAATAATTTGCAGGACACATGAAGAAAAGGGATCGCCTCAATATTAAAAATAGTTTTGAGTTGTAATTAGGATGTTTTCCCCACTTTGGCATCAAGGTGGCAGCGTCTTCACAGTATTCGCAATTAGAGTGTAGCATGAAAGAAAAACACCAAAACATACATTTGAACACTGGGGCTGGGTTCACTTTAGTGCAGTAAATGTCTTAACCACTCCAACAATGCAGTATTATTGTAGAAAATAACACTGCCCTGTTCTTGATTTTTAGGTGTATGCTGACGCCTCTCTGGTCTTCCCGCTGATTGTGGCAGAGACCTTTGCTCTGCACGCTGACAAACTGACTGCTGTCAAGAAAACAGATTGATTGGTCACCACCTTAAATTTTCTGTTAGAAACAACAGTATTTGTTTCTCTGGTTTTCCCCTCGTTTATTTTAACTTAACACTTTAGTCTGATCCTGTGAACCTGTCTGTTGAAAAGTTAGTTTGGTTTAAGAGGGTGTGTTGGGATGTTGTAATACATACAGTGCTTAAAGAAAATTTATTGAATGGAAACAGTGTTGAAGGTTTCCTGTTTTAATGTTTTCTAGGATTTACTTGTTTAAACAAGTTCAGCCTTTTTTATTTTCCTGCTATTCAGATAGATGAAATGTAATAGGGTTTCATGCTATTGCATGCACCAAAGAGACTGTCTACAATGCATCAGGCTTTAGGTGTGTGTGTGTGACTTAATACACACTTACGAGGCTCTGTGATGTAGCCAAGAGTTTTAATTTATTTCAGTTTAGCTGCAGCATGACACACAGTGCACTGCTTCTGTAATTCTTATTACTTTATTGCTTATTTACTGTTACAGAATGAAAGATGATCCTGTATATCTTAATAAATCTTGAAGTAATGATTTCTTTCTGTGTTTAAAATGGGTTTAGTGGACTTGTACAGATAGTCTTTGTGTTGTGTAAGAAGGCTACAGAGGGTCCATCACATAAAACTGTTGGTGAGCTTTGCTATATAAAAAAGAGAGAATCCCTTAGTGGTCACTTTATTAGGTACCTGAGCATTAAATAAGAAAGCTCTGATGTGCCTTTACAAAGATGTAAATGTCCTCATATTTGAAGGTGTTTTCCAAAGCTACATTAAATTTAAATCATTTCTATTTGCCTTTACATGCCACTAAATATAACATACTCCAATACAAGACACATTAAGACCTCCATTAGTGTAAGAAAACTGAATATCCTAAGCATCATTAAAGCAGTCTTTATGGCACCAATACTCTATATACAACCCACAAGTCAGGCATGCCATGGGGTGCCAGCTGGCCGATGAACTATTCTCTGATTTACGAAATACAATTAATTTACAAGGTTTTCCCTCAGTTTCTTGTATAAACTCTTGGTTGTGACTAAAATGCAGGTGTAGAATACTGTAAAATATTTCACTCACGTATACCTATTCCCACTTACTGTAAAAACAGTTTCAAATAAGCTGAGTTACGGGCTTTAAGATAGTTAATGTTTTTTGATAAATATGATTGGCTCCTGGACTCCTTTCATTTTGCAAACGTGCCTCCTGAGCAAACCAAACTAGGTATTCCTTCATTATGGCTGGACCATTGTATCTCACTAAATAAACCTTTAATTTCTTTTTAGTAGTTGTGAGCGTCACACATCCCTCTGTAAACTCAGCTTCCAGACAGTTATAATTTTAGTAAGATATAAATTGTGCTGGGTGCTCTGTTGCTGCAGTTACAGTTAAAGGTTTGAAGAAAAAAATATTCCAATCTTGCTCAACTCGCCCAACAAGCGAAGAAAGCTTGATCAGGTCTGTTGAGCGAGTCTATCTAGACACTTTGATGCTGCTTGCGAGATTTTATCCTCAAATCCCTCAAGCGACACATGGATGCATCTCATCCATGTGTGGTTAGTGCTTGCTCATGCACAGATGCAGCTTTTCTTCCACCCTGTCAGAGGGCACACCATGGAGGTGGGACTCCCTGCCTTCCTTTGTGCTGTCAGCAGAATCAGCCGCATAATCTAGTAACAACGATAAAGACATTTCCCTTTGCAATGCATCAATTTACTATTGTGGGAATGGATATTTCCTTTAGCTAATCAGTGCACTCACATCCTCTGCACGGAGCTGCATTTATATTGGAATGGAAATGTGGGCAAGTGTGAATCAAATGTGTGTGTAACATTTTCACTGAACCTGTTTTTTACATTTCTAGAGTTGTTAAAGTGTCAGTGTTTATTTTTAGTGGGTATGGTGACCTTTTCTAGAATTGGACCCAGAATAAGGTCAGCTTTCCCAAAAACTCAGTCCCATATGTTCTCAAACACACATATATATACATGAACTGGGCGTTCCTGTCCTGGTACAAGCTGCTTTTCCATTCAGGCTTTCAATCTTTTCCTATTGGCGGTGGCACTGTGTGTGTGTAAGTGTGTGTTTACCCAGGGCTTGACAGTTAAGAGATTTATTTTTTTTTTTTTTAAAGGCAGTGGTCTATAGAGTTTTATCCCTATAGAAACACATGTTTGCTCTGTGCTTAGCTAAAAGATTACAGAGAGACTGAGCGGGCTGAGACCCTGTCTGTGTTTGTGTGTGTGTGTGTGTGTGTGGATGAGCTGTAGTCACGCTATGATAATATTGTATGGCGTCTACACAGAGCAGACAGTGTCCCCCCCCCCCTCCTTCCTCCTCCTCTGTGGAACAATCAGTATACTGTGTGATGTGCGGGGCTGCAGCAGTCATAATGGCAATTATGTCTTCTTCCAGCCAGATTGGCAGCTTTTTTATGGTGAGAACCAAAGAGTCAGACTGGAAGGGAGGAAGAAGGAAAAGGCAGAGAGAGCAAGAGTGCTGACCTGCTGCACAGCTGCAGGGTGGGGTGGATCAGTGAGGAGTGGAGGGAAAAGAAAAGTAATACGCGGCAGAAGGATTTGTGCCATTTGCATGTTTATATTGGTTTCTGAGGAAAGTCATGTGTAACTGTATGTAAAAGCTAATTTCCACAAGACTTTTTTAAAATCCTGTTTTTTTTCTTCACTTTTACTATTTCAGGTCTCTCTGAACAATGTCCTTTTAATATCCAGTCACCGTATTCCAGATAACAGAAGGGAAGTACTGATAAAAGTGTCTGTCTGAGTCACCTTCAGTTAGTTTAACAAGCAGCTTTGAATGCATTTTTTTTTTTTACATTATCTGTCCTGAGCTTTGCTTCGCAGGCTGAATACAGCCCACAGGATCCAAACACATTCCTTGTTTGGAATATAACACACTTCATTTGCTTTCTTTTTATCTCCTCCGCAGATGCTTGTTTGCAGGATTACTCAAAAAAGTAAGCGAGGTTGGGGTTGGTCCCAATTAGAAGTGATTACTTTTTGAAGTCTATCCAGATAATGTATGCAGGAATTTTTGGAAGGATAGAGGAAAATTACTGTCAGAACTTCACAAGCTCAAGTGAAACAAGACAAATGGGGAAACACTGTTTTAAAAAGAAAATATGCCAAAGTAATGCAGATCCAGATAGCCCTCTGGATACAGAGACTGAATTAATGCATGATGTGGAGGAGTTTTCAGTCTCACGCTTTGTTATACACTCAGTATCCACTTTATTATGCATATCTTGCTAGTGACAGGTTGGGCCCCCTTTTGCTTTTTTCATGGCATAGATTCAGCAAGGTGCTGGAAAACTTCTCAGAGATTTTAATCAATATTTACATGATAGCATCATACAGTTGCTGAAGATTTGTTGGATTGAGATCTGCTGAGTGCGGAGGCCATTTGAGCACAATGAACTCATTGTCAGGTTCAAGAAGAAACCAGTTTGAGATGGTTTAGGCTTTGTGACATGGTGTGTTATCCTGCCAGAAGCAGCCATCAGAAGATACTGTGGTCATAAAAAGATGGACATAGTCAGCAACAACACTCAGGTAGGTTGTGGTGTTTAAACAATGCTGAGTTGGTACTAAGGGGCCCAAAATAAGCCAAGAAATTATCTCCCACACATTACACCACCAATAGCCTGAACTGTTGATACAAGGCAGGATGAATTCATGCTTTCTTTTAAGTTTACATGAGTTTATGTCACATTCTGAACCGACTATCTGAACGTTGCACCAGAAAATGAAACTCATCAAACCAGCTGATGTTTTTTTAAAAAAAATCTTTTGTTCAATTTTGGTAACCCTATGCAAATTGTTGCCTCAGCTTCCGGAGTTGCACCTGGTGTGATCTTCCACTGCTGTAGCCCATCTGCTTCAAGGTTGGACATGCTGTGTGTTCAGAGATGCTCTTTTCCATACCTTTGTTGTAAGGAATGACTATTTGAGCCACTGTTGCTTTCTTAAAAGCTCAAAGCAGTCTTGGCATTCTCCTCTGACATCAACAAGGCATTTTCACCCAGACAAACTACTGCTCCCTGGATATTTTTTCTTTTCCATATCATTGTCTGTAAACCTATGAGATGGTTGTGTGGGAAAATCCTGGTAAATCAGTCGTTTGTGAAAGAATCAGAATCAGAATACTTTATTAATCCAAGGGGGAAATTGCATAAGACATAAGCCCATCTGGCACCACCAATCATCCTATGTCCAAAGTCATTTAAATCACCTTTCTTCCCAATTCTGCTGCTTGGTTTAACTTCAGAAGGTCATCTTTGCCATGTCTGCATGCCTGAACGCACCGATTCGCTGCTTTGTAGTCGACTGAATCATTGAAAAGTGGCATTAATGAGCAGTTGAACAGGTATACCTAATAAAGCCATATGTGACTGTGCAAATTTATCTGCTGCCAAGTAGAATGAAAAAATATATGCAACACATTTTATATATGGAACAATGCATTATTATTAATGGCTTTATCCAAGTGAACCCGGCAAGGAATAACAAGGGAATCATTTTCCAGACACAGCAAAGGCTGTTAGGGCTGACTGTGTTCTGTTTGCAGGCAGATTTAAAAAGGCCGCTGATGCAAATATAGTTTTAAAAAAAATCCAAACTTTTATTTTGCTTTACTTAATAACGCCCTGAAATGATGACCTAATTAAACAGACTGGTGAGAGCGGTGCTGTTTCTAGCATCAGTGTTAATACAGCATGACTGATCTGACATGCACTTCCTCATTTCCAGGAAAATGTTCAGGTTTTAAACGTGCGAGCAGAAAAGAACAGGTCAAAACACACGAAACCAAACGCGCGCCTCACATACACGTTACTGCGTCGCCATGGCGTCTCACCTCCACCCATGTTTACCTGTTGTGTTGCTACGGGAAACTCCATCTCGGCAGCCTATTGGTCGACCCGAAAAGGTAGCGGCAGGTGAGGGAGTGTAGTTGCGTGGGTGTAAGGAGGCAGGGAGGGAAAGATAAATACAGCGATACAGGAGGGCTCGGGGGTCAACAGAGTAATAAATGTATAGGAGACGGTTAGAGGCTGCGATAACTGGAAGGAGAGAGGTTAAAAAAGGCTGGGGGGGGGGAGGCGGTGCACACCTCGCTGCTTTCTCAGAAACAGGAAATCGTCAGTTGAACCGCCGTCTCCTCCTCTGACGCAGCTGCCTGTGGCTGATGACGGCCATTGTGTCTCCGTTGCTTCAGCAACCACTTGGCCAGGACAAACATCCGGAAGGCATCTCTGTTTCTACAGTGTCACAGATTTGTATTTTAAATCATGTTTGTTGTAGCAGCAGCAAATAAAAACTCATTATCAGGCTGTTGCATCGCACCAGGCTTCACTTTATGTCTTCTAAATGCCAGGAGTGCGGCATGGATTCAGGTCCTTCACACTAATAAAAGTAGTAATAATATATACTCCCTGGACACTTCATTAGGCATATGTGTTCGACTCAGTGCATCTGAGGCGTGTTGACGTGGTCGAGACGACAGTCAGAATGGGGAAGAAAGGTGATTTAAGTGGCTTTAAACGCGGCATGGTTGTTGGTGCCGGATGGGCCGGTCTGAGTGTTTCATAAACGGATGATTTGCTGGGATTTTCCCCACAAAACCATTTACAGGAAACGGACCAAGAAAGACGAAATATTAAGTGAGCAGTAGTTGTCTGGGTGACAATGCCTCACTGACGTCAGAGGTCAGAGGGGAACAGCAAAACTGGTTCGAGCTAATACGAAGGCAGCAGTAACTCAAATAACCACTAGTTACAACAAAGATATGCAGAAGAGCATCTCTGAAAGAAGTAAAACCTTAAAGCACATGGGCTACAGCAGCAGATGACCATACTGAGTGCTGCTCATGTCAACTAAGAGCAAGAAGTAGGGGCTACAATTCTTACAGGCTCACCAAAACTGGACAATAGAAGATTGTTGCTTAGACTGATGAGTCTCTGTTTCTGCTGGGTGGCAGATTTTGGTGTAAGCAACACAAAAGCACAGATCCATCCTTCCTTGTCTCAATGATTCAGTCTGCTGCTGCTGCTGCTGGTAGTATAACAGTGCAGGAGATATTTTCTTAAGACACTTCGGGCTCTTTAGTACCAAAAGATCTTTATCTAAACTCCATAGCCTACTTGAATATTGTTACTGACCATGTCTATGTCCCATTATGGCAGTGTAGCTGACAAATCTGCAAATATATATATATATATGTGTATATATACACACACACATATATATAAAACTTTGGGACAGCTTTAGGAAAACATAACTACTCAAACTCACGTTTTAAAGTATCAGTGCACAAAAATGGCCCATGTGAACCTACACTATAAAGCACTGTATCATTAAATTAGTGTTACTCTAGTTATCCATTAGTGGAAGTAATTTCAGTTTGTCTTTTCCATTTATTTGAGGCTTAAAAGTGACACCTTTACAAATGTTGATTTTGTCTGCCCAACAACACCATCCTCAAAATTACTACAAAAGGTATTTAATAATATTAATATTCTCTAATTCTTACACATAAAAAGCTATGACCAAGAAAGGTTTGTTTTTTTTTTTATCTCTGCATGTAAAATAATGATTATTTTTTAATAACTGTTTACCAGTTTCTTGCACATTTGTCAAGCATCTCTTTCATATGCAAAAACTGTATGAATTGTAAAGCAATCTAAAGCACTCACATGCACGTAGAGCACAATTTACTCAAACAGTGGGGCTGAGTAGAAGTAAAATGTGGAAGAAATGAAAATGTAAGTATCTCAAAATTATACTCATGAACACTACTTGAACAATTGTACTTTATTCATATCTTGTGTAGAGTTTAGAAAAGCTGTTAAAAAAAACTTGAGCGAATCTAAGTTTCATTTCTCAATTTTATCTGCTCTATTTGTGTGGGATATATATGGGTACTATTGTCACTTCTTGTGTGTTCTACATCCTGGCAGCTTGATAAATGAAAACACAGGCGTCTATAGATAACATGTATATGGGGTCAGGATATAGATTAGAAGCTGCGAGACACCAAAAATGTACTAAAATAATCCTGGATGGTGCCCAGCAAATAGACTAGTTACAGCTAATATCAGCTAAAATACAGAAGCAAAAGGTGCATGCTCACTTTAAAGAAAATTATTGTCTTACACCTTTCAGTTAATCTGAAACTGAAGTGACAGATGCCTGTGAATGAGATCAGCATTGTGAGAACAGTTAAAAAAAGAGATCTGAAAGCTTCACACTCATAACGCTGACTGTATTTTTCCCTTTTAAGTCATTGTGAAAAACTTAAAAATACATCCAAAATGAGGAAAAAAAATACATTAAAAAACAATGTAAGATTTTCCTCTATTCATTGGATCATTTTATTTATTTCAGTTTTTTCCCAGACTGCTGTTTTTTCCCTCTATTTTCTTTATAATGTGGACACAGATTATTCTTTTGATGGGCTTCATATCCTCATGTTGATAAATGAATGTCCTGGAGTTGCAAGTGTGGATTCGTGCTTGTGAACTAGCCTCTAATTAGAATAGCTATGTAACCATTCATGTTTTTTTTTTTATTAAAAGGAGCACCATGAAAGTTGAAACTTGTCTGTCAGTATTCTTGATTTTTTCCCCTCTGTAATCTGTATCTCATAAAGCCTTTCAGCTGCAGATGTGCGGTAAGAGTGTCAGACTGTGTCATAGGAAGTAAAAGGTTAATGTTGCGTAATGGTACAGAAGGCTCTTTGGATTTAAGTGATATAACTTCTATGCACAATAGAAACATATTGTGCAAATTGAGTTTACCACTAAAAATAGGACTAGCGTCAAGTGATGATACTTTAATTCTTGTTAAAATAAACATTTTCTTGTTTCACTGGCAAACACAAGCAGAGAGGAAGAACTACAGTTAGTCAGTGGAATCTCCTGGTGTAACTTTTACCTTCCCATTGTTGGCCATCTGTGGCATATCTGATTTCCTGTTTAAAACCTCAAAAGATAAGCACACAGAGAAAGTGATGGAGAGAGGGAAGCAAAAGTTAAACGGTGAATTGCAGGATTTATTTTGTAAGTAAAGGAATGACTCACAAAACACACGTACTGTTTTTTTGGAAGCTGTTTCATTTTAATTCTCATTTGATAAATACACTTGACAGAAAATACAACTAAGTAATTAATTTAGACACGTTTTCATGTTTACAGTCATGTCACCAAAAAGACAGCAAGCAGTTTTGATTTTAAAGGAAGAAAGAAAGAAATACTGACACAAATGTTGAATCTCTCATTTAATAAAACTGCTTAATTACAACCATGAGTGTTTTCTTTTAATTTAAACATTTATAACATATCAGTAGTTTTAATAGATTTTAACTGTATGTGTTATAAAAAAGCAGGAATAAATAAAGAAAGCAAGGCTTTGAGACGACATAATACAGAATTGACATTAAAGTGTATGTGAGTGTGTTTGTGTGGAAATGAGAACAGTCCCCTGTTCCTGCTGAACTGAGCCAGCCGACGTCACACACTGATTATCAGCACAGCAGGCACAGGAGACCGACCCAGCAGGGGGTGAGGAAGGGGCGGACAGAGGCGATCACATGCGTGCAGATGCACGCACGTGTGCACACAGACACACATGCTTATGCAGAAATCAACAGGTAGAAGTGTAAACAAAATATGCTTACAAACACAAAGATACACACAGACACACCCCAGAGAGAGTCTGGCAACCAGCAATACAACAGACAACCTAAGATGAAATATTGCTCACCCAACAGGAACAGGAGCAGTCTTCGACACTAATGAGACGGTTGACATTTAGCAGACTCTGACACACTGAAGCCAAACAATTTCAGCTAATTTACTAGATTATCTATTATTACCAGATGCTTACAGAGTGTGATACCTGTTCCTATGCATCCTACTCAACCACTGGTACTGCACCTTCTCAAAACGCTCTACTAGGTCACCCGTGAAGACCCATGCACACGTACTCCACTGCAGAGAGTGTCAACCTTCAACACATGTAGTCAATTTAGCAACAATTAGGTGAGTGTGCAGCTGGAAGGCTCATAAAAATAGTTTCAAAAACTCAATCTGGCAGATAAAGCACATTTTTGCCTCTCTACTGACAGCCTTACAATTTTCACCTATCTGGCACTGAGCTTAAGTTTGCATTCAGAGTAAGTGAGTTTTCTCCATGTTTCTCGCCAATACTATTAAGAAAAAATTAGGCGTGATCAAGTTCCTTTAAACCACCGTATACAGAGAGGGGTTCCAGTAAGATAAAAGAACGTACTGCTGATAAGATGATGGAAGTGTCAGATAAGGTCACAGGCTCCTAACTAATAAAAAAAAAAACAGGTGGAAAAAAAACACATTTCATTTCATTTCGGAAACTTTCATATTTTGTTTTATTTTTTTTTGGAGGACATAGGTAAACCATTTTGAGCTGCTTCTTTGCTGTAGATGTGGTCATGCTAGTCTGAGGCCTGGTGTTGATGTGAAGAGTGATGTCTCTGATGCAGCATGGCCCCTCCCTGACCTTTACTCTACCTCCTGCTGGCTGCAGCCCTGTGGCGGCAGAACTTAACCACTGTGAACATGGCGGACACTCACTGTTCACATGTGGGTTAAGTCCTGCTGCCGCACAGCCGGGCTTTAACGAGCATCTGTTCGTGACACAGAGTGGAGACGTTTCTGAGTGATTATGCAAATGAGTAACACTGGTGTGACTGTGCGTGAGTTAGCAAATTAGTGAGTCTGCGAGAAAGAAGCTGGTTTATTCGTGTCAGCCATTGGAAATCCCTGGCAATGTGATTCAGTCTTTTAGTTTAAAAAAATCACTCTGCCAGGAATTCCCCTGGCCAGCAGAGATAACTAGACGGTCTGCGGTGGAAGGAAGACTTCAAAGCATGCAAAGTAATAGAACTCCAGCATCGCTGTCACCTTTCATGAATCGACTCCCTTCTTCTTTAGCCAAACAGAGTAGTCTGATGGGCCACATGTTTGTCATTCACAGGTCATAGTCATTGTGCTTTCTCAACACTGTGTGTACTGTACGTACATGATCCTTGTCAACTCCCAGACTTCCTGTGGCTTCTTATAAAAATAGTTTTTCAGTGAGAGAATGGAGAATTAGGTTAGAAGGAAGTGGCCAGTTGAATGGCACTCCCTTTTAAAAGACGTTTACCCTGCTCTGTTCTGCCCCCTTATCTGTGCCCCTTGTGGGGAAAAAAAGGCCAGAGATCACTGGACCATGTTTCCTCTGCTGCTAAGCTACGGCTAAATCTCTTAAGAAATTGCCAGTAATTTTCACATTGTGTGAAGAAACTCTATTTATACATTATGAAAAAATACAGTCTGATCCCACACATCCTGCACTATCCCTAAAAAGACAAGCACACGCAGTCATACCACCCCAGAGCACAACATATTACAGTGAATTCCTGTTGGTTGAATTTCACTTGTCTGGACAGGATATATTTAAATAACTGAATGCCATTTCAAACTCCAAATCTGCACATAATGCAATTTTGCCACCCTCTTTGAGTCGTTTTTATTTTCAGCAGCATGAATATTCCACCATGTGCAAGGTATGAGTCAGTGGGATGCTTCTGGGGAACTCCAGACTCTAAATAAGTTTTAGCTGGCTGTCTGTTGTCACTGTGGGCCTGCCGGAGAAGAGCTGTGCCAGAGGAAACGTAAACTTGGGAGACCATTGCAAATGCTGTATCACTGTTTTCCCAAATCTGCTGCAGTGATGTGAGAGAGTCTGGACAGAGCTTCCATAAATAGAACAAAACCTCTTGGACCCAGTTTCAAGTTAAAACCAGTGTCACATGTAGCTACTTTCCAGTCTACACCAGTCCAATGTTTTTCCACTCAGACTGTGGTCCAATCAAACTGACATTAGAGCAGAGAGAGTGTTTCTACACTCTACCATACATTCAAGAACAAAAAATGTTTTTGAGGCCCCTGGCTAGACTGATATTATTTAGGGACGGGTTATTTTATATATATATATATATATATATATATATACCTATATATATATAGATATAATGTATATACACAGTTTCTTGAAAACTAAAAGCTTCTCCCTGAATTCCTTTTTGTTTTATAAGTTGTGCTTTTAAACATTGGCCTGTCTCCTCATGGTCACAAAAAGATGCGGTGCCTCAAGAAAGAAGGTCATTTAAGGTCCCAGCACCCATCAAAGACACACTAACTCCCCTTTAACTCCTCTCCTCCTTCACCCTAAAACCCTCCATCCCGCCATCCTTTCATCTGGCATCTCATGTGTTATTTTCTCTGCCTTTTCATCTTTTCCATCGGTTTCTCTCTTCCCCTTCGCGTTCCCCCTGTCGAACCCGCAGCCGTTAATGTCCATGAGCTCATTCCTTCCCTTCCCCTGTAATGACGGCATTCTGGTTGACGCACGCTGTCCAACACCTCACCTCAAACACTCGCTGTGAGGATCTCGACCCGTCTCACATTTGGCCTGCCCTGTTTTTTTGAGGAGACAGGCAGTCCTGCTATTACTCGCTTCTCTAATTGGATGTTTATTATGGTTAGAAATAAGAAGTATGTGGCATGTAGGCTGCAGCTTACTGGTAGCTCACAATTGTGGCAACATGTTGCACCCTGATGGAGGCGTAGGGTAGGAAAATTAGTATCACTGAGTGATGGCTGCCAGCAGATGTACTCTAGTAAAGTTAAAGTGCTTTCAGAGAAAGTCTTCATTCACTATGGAATTGTGTGTGGGTTACTTGATGGTTTCATGGTGTGTAGTTTACACTATGTGTGTGTTCTACTTTGTACGTACTCATGCACACGACGTATGGCGGTCCAAGTGTGGACGTGGCCACTAGCTGTTTTCTCAGACCGTCGGCTTGACATTGCCGTTTACACAAGGGCACACAGTTAAGTGGAAAAGCCTCTGTTGAGACAGCTGGATCTCAACCCCTTGTTGTTTCAACACATATCTTCTTTCTCCCCATGCCCTTGTGTGTACATGTACAGAAGAAATGCACACATGCTTGCAGGCCAGAGCCAATCTACCTCTCCATGCACAATATGCTCACTATCGATAAATAAACACAGTCGTGTCAGTGGCAAACATGGAATGCGCGTAAGCTGGGCTTTCACTCTTTCTCATAAACTGCAAAGAGTAAAAATACCAATCTGACATCATTCACACCTCTAGGCTGTGAACCACTTCACAGGGCAAACAGTGAGAAGTACAATTCCCAAGCTGCGTATTTCATTAATAATTACATATTAAAGTCAAGCACGTCATTTTTTTTCCACCGCGTCACTGAATTTTCATAGAGGGTAGCTTATTTCCAGCCCCAGCTTCACTGATGTGTTTAAGTGTTTCAGTTCAAGACATAAAGTCAACAAACAGGGAGCGGAGGGATTATAATAATATCTTAATTCCCTTCTTAAAGTCTAAATGTACCATGTTTGCTCTCTATTTTTGCTGTCACATCCACTGTTCATCTGAAATGCGTTCACCCTGTGCAGGCTAACAGAGGAAGAAAATGCAGAAAATGAAATGTAGATCACCAAAGTCCAAAATGGATAAATGATGAGAGGATGGACAATGAACACATCAGAAAATGGATGTGTGGATTTTGATGAAACTTTTTTGAGAATCAAGATGATCTTTGGTTAGACCAGTTATAATTACCAGTTATACATTAATCTATTTATATTTATAATTTATACATAGTATAATCTATATTATCTTACAACCTCAGACAACCTCTCTCTTAGTCCTCCAAAATCAACCACAAGATCAACAAAATTGCAGATAAAACTGCAGTGAAATTGCAAAACCCGCCAACCAAAACCTTACGCAGTACCACACCTTAACTTACTTGCTACCAGACAGTGTCTGTCTGGATGTGTGCGCATGTGACTGTATTTGTTTCACGTTACGTGCGAGGGAGTAATCATTGCTGAGGCTGTGACATTTAGTGACATTCAAACAAGAGCTCGGGCTCTACTATGGGCCTTCTATGTTGCAGCTTCCCTAAATTAAAAGCGAACATTCATTGGCTGGCCTGGAATCAATGGAACGCACCACATGTGGGACATTAGTCTGAGAATAAAAAGCATTTCCAGCTCCAGATCTTTTTAAAAAGAGCAAAGCTTAAAGTCTATTTGGCCTGTAAAGCTAGCCTCAGCACTGAAGAGCCCAGCCCAAACTCGTGGTCCACTCCCTGTAGCCCAGTGCGTGTAATCCTATCCTCAGCCTGATTCTTTGCCAAACACCCTTACCACCACCAGCCCTGTACTTAGTGTACAGCTGCCCTGCTGCCACTGAACCACACATGCACAAGTGGATGCTGAAGTTGCACACACACACTTTTATTCCACTACGCCATGGTTTCCTGAGCCTAGGCCTATTCCTACAGATTGCTGTCGGGCACACCCACTTACCCATCCACCCTACCAAAGCCAAGGCTTGAGGGCCAGATCCCCACATTCTCTCTGCTTTCTGCTCCTCCTCTCCTCAATCCTTTCTCACCATCCATCTATCAATTTATTTTTTCAACCTAATGATTCCTCAAAGTAGAAGACAAAATAACACATTTGACCCCCGGCTTCTCTTTCCCATGTCATTCGGCATAGAGGTTATCTAAAGTCACAGCCAGTCACATAGAAAGCAAAGTGACAGATTCCTCTGTTGGGCTAAATTAACTCATTTTTATCTCATCTCTCCTATATGAATCAGCCTCATATTAACCTCCTTCAGCTCTATTTTTGCCTTCTGCTGCTCAAGTTGGTCTATACCAGCAGCCTCAGGGGGAAACCAAACAGGACGGTGAGCAGGAAGACAGAGACAGCCAGCCCTGAAATGTAGCTGACACTGGGTGAGCTACAGTAGCTACTGGATTCCCTTCCTTTCATGGAGGTTTGGGAGCTCGCAGACTTACAGGGCCTCTGAACAATGAGAGGAATGTTTGAGCGGCTCCAGCCTTACTTAAATGCTACCATTGCGCCTCTTGGCTGCTTTTCTATAACTTTTTATGACCTCACTTAGCACTCTGTGTTGCCAGCAACACCCAAAGGACAGGCGTACAGACTGATGGACATGACGACAGACAGATGAGACAAAAGGGTAGACAGATGACAAACATACTGTAAGCAGAAAGTTGTATGGAAACAGGTGGAGGTGAAGCAATTCTTCTGTAAACCATTCAGATGGGTGATGATATAACCTTTGAATTAACAAGTGAGACAGGCAGACAGAAATTAAGCCATCCCATTCAAAGGCACTATATTCATCTGACCTTTGTAATGGAGCCGGTCCACAGTGGCAGACCTCATAACGGGGCAATATTCCAGTGCCAGCAACACAGTACATTTAAACAGCAGGCAGACTTTACTCCGCTCCTTATGAACGTCCTGTCCTGATCAACAGGTTGGAGGAACTGCTGAGTTGCCTCTCTGTGGAAGACCGGTGGTTCAAGACAAAAAAAAAGTCAAAAGAAAGCGCACAGTTTTGATGGGTCATAAAGTCATAAAAGTGTAAAAAAGAAAGTAACAATCGTGTCCAGAGAAGAGGCAGACCCGATGCTGCACCTACCTGCGACAGCAGTTTTTACTCCTTTCCTCATTCTCATGTTCTTCACACTCTTCAATGTCACACTCTAAAGTTGAACTTCACAGCTTCCATCCCATCTCCATCCCTATCTTGTCTCTCACTCTTTCTCTGTGTCTCTAACTCTTTGTCTTTCTTCTTTCTTGTCAGTCCGATCCTTCTTCAGCTGTGCAGACAGGAGTGTGTGTGAATGCGAGTGTGTCTGGGAGCCAGACAGGGTGAGAGTAAGCAAGTAGGCGGGTCCAGCTAGCAGAGGGGATTCCTTTATGACGATGTCAGAGGAGAGCAACCCTCCCCTTCTGGATAAGGCTGCTGGTCGAACACAGGAAAGGGGGCAGGGAGATAATTGGCTGCACAGCTGCTAATAAATGAGCAAAGGCTGTTTAAGTCAATAGCAGGCAGGAAGAAGCTAAATGTGCAGTGTTTCAAGGTACAAACATGCTGAGGTAGTTTGCTACACTGCCTTTTATGTTGAAAATGTCCTGGGATGAAATTTGGAAATAGTTGCACCCTTGTGAGCAGATGGTGATCGCATCTATGAACACATAGTGAACACACACTAGTACTAGCAGTTGGTCAGATGTCAAAAGTGCTTTCTGTAGAAAAAGTAAATGAAATAAGAGAAAGTTAAAAATAACATGAATAAGATTAGAAACACTCTTTTACAAGTCTTTCAACCTCCTGTAAAAATGTCAGATCAAAGCTGTACATCTTGTGGATTTCAGATCAGAAATATCAGTGCTGAAACTGTGTCTGTTAAAATCATAAACCTATTAATTCTGAGGCATTTAACAGGTTTTGTGGTGGATTTTGGAGACAAAGAGCAAAACATGGGTGACTTTCTCCCCACATTACTTAAACATAGATACTGTTTTATCTGGGGAGAGTTATGACATGTAGTGACATTTATGTCCATGCCAACTAATAATTATGCACTGAAAATTATTCAGACCACTGCCTTATAGGAAGAAAACATTAAACAATACATCATATCATTGTCCTTGCAACTTCAGGTCTTGGTAAGGTAGGTGTATTTGTGTGCATGTGAAGCGTTTATGTCTTGTTTGTGCACCACGCTTAGTTTGATCTACACCTGTCAAATGTAGGAACCCCACCCTGACACACACTCCCCCCCCTTACAATAGTGGGATGGTAACATGAGCTTCTGTGTGCGGCTATTAGGAGCTTTACAACTTCCCCTGAAGCCTCAGGGTGTGTGCGAGAGTGGCAAAGTCCTGTACAGAAAGCCACTCCCCTGTGCGAGATCAGACGTCACACATTCCACACACATTTGCGTCTCTTAGCAACACATACACTCAAGCTTAGTGAAATGACTATGCCAGTAAGACACGTGACTGCCTGCGACACATCGTTTATCTTCAGATGGGATAATGTTTTGTTTGTGGACTTCAGTTTCTATGTTGTCTTCACAGGGGATTTACAACTTTGCAAAACAGCCACGTCCTAATGAATGCTTTAACTTCAGATTATTAGTTATCAAAGATTACTTGTGGTATGTGTAAACGTGGTTATGACGGAGCTTCATCTACACAGAGCTCTATAAATTTCTATTTTCCCAGTATGTTTCCTTGTCCTTTTTTCTTCTATAGAATGATGAACTGTTTAAGCAAGCGATCCATGTGAGGCTCAGTTGCGAGATGAATACTGTTAATGTAGAGTTAATGGGGATGTCACAGTGATGAGTTTCATCTCCATTTTGTGGTCTAAACCACGATGTGTGCCTTGCACACTCCTCTCTTGCTTTGCCTCACAGGCATGATAATAAGCACAACCACACGCAAAGCAAATACTGTAATGACTGAGATGATCTGAAACAGAGATGCTCTGCTCTTTAGTTCTGACTGACACCAGTTCTTTAGTCTGTCTGAAATTTGAACCAAAAGAAGCTGGTATGAAAATTTAAAACCAATGCCATCTTTCAGCTTCTCCACCCATGCCAATTTATTGAGAGCACTCTAGTGCATAATGTTCTCAAGTTTTTCCTGCTGACGGGGAAGGTTGCGGTATTTGGAAAATGGTGCTGAAAGTGTTTTCTGTGCTTCTTCTTCTCCCAAGGCCATACTCTGCTCTTTATGGTTCTGTAAAACATTATCCGCTCTGAGAAACACATAGTGATAGTCATTTTCAAAAGATAACAATAGTAGATGTAACTGAGGCAGTGCGTATTCTGGTTTTACTTAGTTGGACATTATGCACTGCAAGAACTCTAAGTTCACTGTGGTCTGCAGAACTCCAGTGAGGGTTGTGGGTACTTTTGTGGAGTCATGGTTGAATTGTGTCATCTCTAGTTATAGTAGTTGCTGAGCAGTAGTTCATTGAGAAATATTCTCCACAGTTTGCTCTGTTTTGCTGTCTGAGTGAGTCCTTCTATAAAACAGACTTAAAACATGTATTTCTTTGTGTTTTCTTGCACTTTAGTTGTATTTTTTTCATATTTTTAGAGCATACAGAATATGTCTGTCTATAAAAATGTGTATTTTCATTGTACAATATGTGTGTGTGCATTTGATCTCTTGAGTTCTGTGGGTCACAGCGGACGTTCAGCTGAGTGGCTATCTTCAACAATGAGTCAGATGACAGTAAGCGACTCTAATCTGGGCCGCGGGGTCTGGGAAAAAGAAAAATCAACATCCATTTGGTTGTCATGGTGAGTCAGATCCAATTATGCAACAGGCGGTGGAAAATGGTTTTGGAGAGAGAAAGAAATTCAGGAGTCTTGGGAGAAAGAGCTGCTCGTGGAGCCAGCTGATCTGAGAGGTATCAGCTTTACTCTTATTTAACCAGACACATCGCCTAAGAGCACATTCCTATGAACAACAACAACTTCTGCAGAGAGGCTCAACTAACTGCCAATAGATACGCATTCACATGTGAAATTTTGACACTCTTCTTTTGTTCTTGGATACTGAGTAGCCCTGTCAATGCCTTGCCTAAGGCCACCTTGACTTTATTGCCTGTGCATGTGAAGAGCCAGTCCAAGGAGCTGAAATAATTCAGTGTCCCTTAATGACATGCAACTAATATGCTGGGGCCTTTTTAAACTATTTAAACAATGATTTCATCAAGTATAAGGCAAACACCTTCTACAATCTGGACAGAAATTATGTTCATATTTTGTTTGTATTTTGCAATGTTATGCTGCTAAACTTCAAAGAACTGCTCCAAATATTTCCTGTTTCTAACAAACATTGCACTCTAATGACTGATATTAGTGATGATTAGCGTGGTCACTACTGTCACAACCCAGACTCAAAGGGAAGGACTAAATATAGAGACCACACATGACTTATATGAAAAGTTAACTAATTTGAGAACCCAAAAGTCAAATAATGTAATCAGTTAATCAGTAATGCATCTGGCGTGTGGATGACCGGGTATGTGCGGTGTAGATAAATAAAGCAAACACAACCAAATGACCTGGAAGATACAGAAAGACTGACTGCTGAGGTCCACATATACCTTCAAACAAGCAACCAACCCAGGTGACATACAGTACTGTGTGAATGGATTGAGTCATTCCTAATTTCTTTGTATTTTGCTTGTAAGGAACCAGACTTTCTTGGAATTGTTTAAAGTGGCCTTGAGCAATACTTGTCATATCAGATCTTTTAAGTTTTTCTTTGGACACTCATTTTCAGTCCAGTTCTTGTTCCTGACCATCTTCAGGAGAATGAACCAGTGTTGTGGCTACACATAACTGACAACTTAGTGCTTTGTTTCTAGCAGTCCTGTTGCAAAAACACACCATTTGTTATCATTTCTTTAGTTGAAATATGAAAAATGTCAACCATAACACAATTTGGCAGACATAAAATAGTATTTTTGAACCAACTAAGTGATTGCCAAAGAGCTATTAGTTGAAAACTTTGCATATCTAAGCATGGTGTGCAGTGTGTACTTAAAAATTTTGATAGAATAGGATAAGAGCAGGACAAAAGAACTAGTAGGAGGCTTAAAAACTCTCTACAGAAAATGAACAGTATATAGAAGTCACGCCCTTAAGAAATAGGAAAAAATTCAGCAAAGACCTGACACAGGACCTGAGAAATGGATCGACTCGTCAGTTGATCCAACTACTGTTCACAAAAGCCTCATCAAAAATGACCTCTGTGGAAGGGTGGCCATCAAGAAGCCAGTCAGAAGGATGGGAAACAGGGAGAAAAGGCAGAACTGGACTGAAAATCTGTGGCACCAGGTCTTATGGAGTGATGAATCGATATTTGAAATGTTTGGTTCAAAGCGTATCAATATGTATGGAGGAGGTTATTAGAGATGTAAAACTGTGAGTGTCTACAGCATCTGTAGAACATGGTGAAAGCTCTGTCATGGTTTGGGACTGCATTTCCGCCAGTGGTGTTGGGATTTCATCAAAATTGATGGAATTACTAATGCAGATAAGTTCCACCATGTAGCACCATCTGGAAGGCATCTGGCAGCTGCTTCATTTTTCATTTAGACAATGATCTCAAACACACTGCCAATGCAGCAAATGCCTACCTGGATAGAAAAACACACAATGGAACACTATGAGTCATGGATTGGCCTCCCCATTATTATCCCCACCTCAATGTTATCGAAGCATCCTGACAAAGAGCAGAACAAAATGCAGCCAACATCCAAAGAAGAGTTTTGGAATGTCCTTCAAGAAGCCTTGAGAACTATTCCTAAAGGCTACTTAAAGAAATGAAAACTTGCCTAAGAGACTTCAGGCTGTGTTTAAGAATAACGGCAGTCACACCAAATATTGACTTTCAATTTAGTTAGAATTGTACACACTCAGTTTTTGCCTTATGTGCTGTATTTCCATTTGTGCTTGCAGATATTTCAATAAAGAGTCACACCTATTTCCCATTTTCCTAACAAAATATAAAGAAATGAGGGCTGACTTAAGGCTTTTGCACAGTACTGTATATTACTCTTAATGAGCCACTCCCCTAATTCAAGTAACCACAAAACCCTAGGGGCCATCACAAGCACTAAATGTCACAATTCAAAGCCTTACTCAATGGTGCTGAAAAAGCACAGCCTTTTAAATCAGTTGTGCCTTCCTAATAGCATCAGCACATCTTTTCACCCCAAAGCTGCAATACGATCTACTGGAAATTATTACCTCAAAAAAACAAAAAACAAACTGATTGAGAATTTTCAGTTACACCACTACTAATCATATCCTTACCATTTTTCCTCTATGTCCTTCACTCTTCTCCCTGTTCAGTTTTCCTCCTCCAATTCTTCTTCCCGTCTCCACTGGGTTTTAAAGGTAAGTAGTGACACACTTTATTTAAAACAGTGCAAACACTGCTACTCATAAGGCGTAGTACAAGAATACTGATGTCTTTGTTCAACCTCTTTCTGTGCTTAATAATTTTTAGCAGGCTAACAGGCTCTAAGATGATAAAAAGACCTGCTAAACGTTAGCAAATTGTCACTGTGAACATGGTCATAAGCTAACATTAGCGTTTAGACAAAGCAAAAAGCACAAAGGAAAACTGGACACCATGAAGTAGGATTTATACCATTAACTGAATTAAAAAAAGAAAATTTTATATATCTTTCCTCTCTGTATTAAATAAATTACTTCTATACTTAAACTTGCTATTTTGAGAACATAAGTGCACTAACTCTGAAAAATACCGCTACATTAAGTGCATTTCTCCAAGTAATAACAATAATAATTTTTATTTATATAGTGCTTTTTTAAAAAAAGTGATTCACAGAAAGAAATTAAACATTTATTCGGAATACAAGAAATAATAATAGAGTAGTGTATGCATAACTTTTACTAGCCTGAGTGCAGAACCCTGGTTGATAGACTGCACCTACCTGCACTTTTCCCAGCAAACATTTCAACACTGAATAAATATCACCAGTGGTTTTTTTTTCTTGTCAAATTCTAGCCATATTTTGTGTTTAAGAATTGTTTTCTACTTTCTCTTTATCAATCAGAATAAAGCCAAATAAACAAAACATGCCCGATAGTAAGAATGAGAGGGTGACTCAGACTCGCAATCTCCCTCTTCACGCTCCATCTTTCATCGTGCTGAACTGCTTGAGTTTACACTTGTAGGTATATCATCTCAAGGCTCAGAACACTGACATGGAGGAAATGTGATGCTTAGTCTGATGTGTTAAATTCACCATCCAACAAATGAGACATAATTTAGACGTGCATAACCATAAATTGCTTAAAAGTATTGTTTATTTTTTAAAACAACAAGCTATGGTAAGAGTAGTCTGTGTTGTATATGTGGAGTAAACGTGTGGACATCTGTTCACAACCATGCACTAACCAGATTAGCTGTTGCCGTGTAAAACAAAAAACAAAGATGCATTTAACTGCTTTATTGACATAATCTGATCTACATTTACTACTCTGTAAGAGATGGTCTGACCCAACCTCTTTTCTATGTTGAAACAACATTGACATCCATCTGTCTACAGTTCAGTTGTTGCAGTTTTGACTCAGGAGATGATGTCGTGGTTTCAACTGTGTTTGCGCCGTTACTACCATAATAAGTAGATACAGTCATGTGAAAAAGAACATTTTCACAGGACTCTATGCAATCTTGTGAAAAGCTAAGTACATCTCATCAGTCAGCAGCTTGTAAAATCACTTTTAGCAGCAATAACTTAAAGTGATCGTTTTCTGTATGACTTCAGCAGTCTCTGTGTTCAATTTTTTACTAACGTGGTGCTGTGTATTATGGCCAAAGATCTCCACTTTGGTATCTTCTGTCCAAATGACATTGTTCAAGAAGTCTTGTAGTTTGCTTAGATTCAATATGAACTTTCACATTTCATGCTAACTGATGTAGCTCTTGTGTTTTTAAAAAAAAAGTCTCTGAGCATTGCATTCTCTGACCTTGGGGTGAATTTAGAGAGATGTCCACTCCAGGGAAGAATGTGGCATTGTGGTAACACACACCTAAATGCTCCAGACCTGCAAACTGTCAAAACTTATGCTTTTATAGAAGTGCTTGCACTGGCTGATGATCAGTTAATCAAGTACATTTGATTAGCAACACCTGGCTGCAACTTATCCTCTTAATTCTTATGGAACTGGAAAGGGCATACATAGCTGTTAGAGTCCTGTGTTAACTTTCCTTTTGACATAACTGCACATGTCTTACTTTACAGTGAAAACAGTTATATATCCTTACTGTCTGCACATGCCTGGTCAACAACATGAATAGCTCACATTTCACAGTTTGGCTGTAAGTACGTAAGTAGGCTCTTTATTGTCATTTCAAGCATTTACAGGTGATGCATGAAACAAAATCATGTTCCTCCAGGGCCATGGTGTTCCATATACAACTATGAAAAACACACAACTAAGAAATGCACTAGTGCAAACACATTTAAACTGTGCAATAGAGGATATTTAATAAAAAAAAGTGATGACAAAAAAAGACAGTGAAAAGCATGTCTGATATGACAATTACCATATTTGTCATTTCACATTTTTTGCCCAAAGATCTGTTTTCAGGATTTTTAGGTTTCTTTGTATGTCTCTGGTACTACATGTAAGTGCACAAAAAGAGAGAATCTGAATTAGACAGTGCATTAAACACAGCGTGTCTTGGGAGTCATAGAGGAATACACGCTAGACTGCTTTCTGCTGCAGAGTTGAGGAGAGTGTGCACTTCAAAGACTTCGTTTTTAACATTTTTCTTTCGTTATTAAAGCAGTCTGGTAGACTATGAAATGTGTATAAACTGATGTATTGCTTGGATCTGCAGTTGTATTGGTATGGTTGCTAAAGAACCAGTAACCTGTCAGCTGATAGGTGGCCTCCCTAATCAACCTGTCAACTCTTCATTGCTCTCATCATCATCATCTCCACCCTGAATTAGAACTTTTCCTCCCATTCCTTGCCTCTTTTTCCCCATCCACCCCTGACCCAGTCCTGGGACATTTGAGTTCATAGCTTTTCTACACCTCATCCGTGCTGGACCAATTCCCTGGAAAATGGTCCAGCACTCATGGTCATAAAGTCTGCAAACAGACCAGCACATCTTAGCTGAGCTCAAAACAGTCAGTTAAAAGGCTCCGAATGGATCCACTTGACTTTGACTGGTCTGTCCTTATTTTCTCTTTCCTATGCTCTCTCTCTCTCTCTACTACCTCTCTGGTATTTATGTGTTGGTAGTTGCCCTGGAGACAGGACACACAAACACTGTGGCGGTAGACAGGAAGTGCTGTGGAACCACAATGGCGTCACTGCGGCTCTGTACTTGCTCTCTTCTCTTTCTCTCTCCCCCTGTCTGCCCCAGCCAGCATGCATGCTATTATCCTTAGCAAGCTATATAGAGACCACACTTCTCTTTCTCTCTCTTCTCTCTCATTTCTCTCATTATTATTAGCATTGCTTTTTCAGCTGTCTCCAGCTCTCTCTTCAACTTTATACCACATTAGCTGCTTTAGTATTTGGAAAATTGCTGTCTGATTTGCGGTGTCTGGTATGCCGGGTGTTAGCTGATGTACTGAAAAGCTGTTGGGCATCAACTCTTTTAAAGTTTCGACTTGCCTGACTGCAGACAGGTTGAGAAATTACTCCCTTGCCTCAAAACTGGGTCAAGAATGTGTGTGTTTACTCTGTGTTTTGGAATTTTTAAGAGGACTGTAAGTGTGAATTCAAGGGCAAAAAAGTGAATGTATGAAAACTATGGATGAAGGTTACCTGCATACTGTACTGTATTATAAAATGAAATGAGTCAACAAGTTAATGAGTAAGAGGCAGATATAGCGAGGGCAGCGCCACAAGGAGGATAAAAGGAATGCGTGTGGTCCTATTGCAGACTCTTACATCAGACAGGCATTAGTGTACAGTGCACATCCCTTCTGTTCTCCCTCTGTCTTTTTTACACACCCTCCCTCTAAATATACTCGGCTGGAAAAACCCCTTGAGAAGATACCGCCCTCTTCCACTCAGCATGCTAAAAATACCCTGCCAAGACCACCTTTACAACCCCTCTTCTATGCTTTCCTTTCTTTTGGTCCTCACTCCCCTTGTTTGACTGCTGCTGCCCCTCTCACTTGTTGATTTCTCAGCACTCAACAGCAGTTCATTATCTCACTTAACTTTCTCATGTGATGTGATTCCTTTTTTGCACCTACTCGTTTTACTTCCCTTTCTACTCCCCCCTACTTCCTCTACCTGGCCCTTTCTGATAGAGGTCATCCATCCATCCATCCATCCATCCATTCATCCAAACCAATGACCAGCCAACCCCTCTAAGCCTGTCTGGTGTTAAAACTCAGTGAACAGATGAATTCTCAGGACGCACAAACACTGAAGAAGAAGCAGAGGTGAATTTTATTATAGTGAGCTCATTGCATTGGAGTGATTGAGTGAGCAAAGCAAGAAGGGAGAAGGAAAGATTAAAAGCAGATATGCTTAAGATTGAAATACCTTATATTTTCTGATAGATTTTTTTCATCTATACTACACAGAGCGCTGTGTTCAGTCAAGCCATCCCAGTTTTATTTATATAGCTCATTATAACAAATCATCATGTTTTCATCAGCTCTGTAATGTATTTTCTTTTGCATTCTATTATTTAATTTTTATTTATTGAGCTCGTTTAATTTCTGTTTACTTGTGCTCCTTTTGTGTAGTTTTTATCTTACTCAGCTATTTTGGCTTGTGGTAGAATGTTTGTTGTTTATTGTTGTTTATTCTGTTATAGTCAAGCTATTTTATTCTAGGTTATGTTTAATGTTTTGGCTGTTGTAACACAGTAATTTCCCAAACTTTGAGATAAATAAAGTACTGTCATGTGAAAAGAAAGTTTTCACAAAACGTGGGGCTGTGCATTATGGCCAAACATCTCCAATATTGCCTTATCTGTCCAAAAAAACAGTTTTTCAGAAGTCCTCTTGCTCAGATGCAACTTTGCAAAACTAAGCCGTACTGCCATGTTCTTTTCAGAGAAAAGAGGCTTTCTCATGGGAACCCTCCCAAAAGAGCCATGCTTGTTCAGTCTTTTTTGAATTGCACTGTCATGAACTTTCACATTTAACATGCTAACTGAGGCATGCAGAGTCTGAAATGAAGCTCTTGTTTTTTTTTTATTGTTGTTTTGTTGCAATTTCTCTGAGCATTGCAAACTCTGCCTTTTTGCTGGGACTTCCACTCCTGGGAAGATTGTGGTATTGTATTAACACACTCTTGAATGCTCTAGACCATCAAACTGACAAACCTCTGCTTTTATAGAGGCGCTCACACTGGCTGATGATCAATAAATCAAGTATATTTGATTAGCAACACCTGGCTGCAACTTATCCTCTTAAATCTTATGAAAGCAGTAAGGGTGTGCTTTGTTTTTCACAGGACTGTGAAAACTTTCTTTTTCACATGACTCTATCTTTTATCTTTAGAAACTGTACAGCAGTGTATATCTTTTATTCAATTTAATGGACTTTGAAGTGAATTTTAGCTGTGAAGGTAATATCAAGTTGGATTTTTTTATCAGTTGTGTCTACAGTTTTTCTTTTTAAGCTGCAATTAGCCATGACAACTTTCACCTATGAGATAAGTATCCTGTGTCCAGCCTCTGAGAAAAAGAAGAGGAAGACATGCACTCAGGGCAGTTTCTGTGATTAGTGGATTTTTTTCATCTAAACATGATTGGCAAAATCGAACAGGAACAATCATATGCTGCTGTGGCTTTAAAAAGAGGAAGAAGAGAAAGAATTATATTGGGAATAATTATTGAGAATGAAGTAGCCCTGTGAACCGTCCTTATGGATATGTTGTTCCTTTTCTGTTTGAGGAACTGATGAAATGTAGTGTACTGTACATGTAAGAGAGCAATTTTCAGTGGCGGTCAAGAGAGAGGAAGCCTATCTGTAGCAACATGGTGTTTCTGTTCCTCTGTTCAACCGCTGACATCATCTGGAGTGACACACAGCCGACTGACTTCCTCCGTCTCATTACTCACTTGTGTGTTAACAGGCGCACACATTCTCCCCAATTTCTGCACCCTTTTACAGCTCTGCACCACATTTTGCTCTCCCTCGTTAGCTTCCCGGCTCCAACATCTGCCTCTTTCCCAGATAGCCTCCCCGCTTAACTTTGACCTCTGACTTCCCCCATCTAAAACTAACACTATGCTTTCCCTACCTGTTGCTCACCTGCTGTATGCAGAAACCTAGATGGAAGGAGGAGGGCTCTGTTTTAAACATACCTAGAAAGAAGATAATTAGACTCATTTTATCAAGAGAGGCATGTTGGTTTAAACTGGAGAGCTGCTGTACTTGTGTTGTGAAACTTAGAAAAAAATACCTGAAACAACCCACAGTCGTTGGAGGACAGTTGATATTTCTAGTGTGTTATCTCTGCTCAGATAAACCTGACAAGACAGATCATCAACACTGTGGTCTGATAGGGTGTTTTGAGCTGAACTTCATCCACTGATGCAAAGCAGAGAAATAAGGAAGGGAAAAAAAGATTTTTTTTTCTGTTTTGCATTAGAGTTTAAATGATCACATAGTTATAGTTTAAATACTACAAAACTGAGTTATTCCTTCATTATTTATACCAAATCTTTGGTAATATATCATGCCATTAAAACTCACAGGACCAAAAATGTAGTCAGTTTTGTGAAGCAACGTGTCAACTTTTATGGCAATGTATAAATACGCACGCACATTGCTGCAAAAAGAAAAAAGGGTCTGTATGTGTGTGGTGGTCTACTTCCTGCTACTCAGACAGGGTCAACAGCGGTCAAAATACACACTTAGAATGAGATGAGCCATGGTCTGTAACTGTGTGTAAATCACAGTTTACAAAAATACAACCCTCCTTTGTGCCAATAATTGTCATATTCAGTGCCTAAAGGACTTGCAACAGGCCATGGGAACCTCAGATGGTCATGGAGGAAAGCTAATGAACACAGGATTAATCAATTGTTTTCAGAGTGCAAAAGTGTTACACTTCATTGATCTACTTTGTTACTGTGGTCATTTTTCCAAGCTTTGTTAGCTCCTCGGGAGAAAAAAAAGATTTTTATTGTAAATGTTAATGTTATATTGGCCTGCTGAAGATGCAAAGTTTGCTGTGCATTAACGGGTGGCCTTCCTCAATGTGTAGGCGTCAGACAATAAATAGGTGGTTTAGCAAGTTAAGCCAAGGTGTGCACAAACTGGGTGTGTCTGCATGTGTTTCCGCTGCCCCCACCCATGTGAAGAGTGCTCTTGGGAGAGGGTATGTGCCTGCACTCGTGCCTTCTGGCTTTTTCGGCTTCCCTCCATTTTGGTGCGTGCACTCTTCTCTCCCAGATCTCTGTCTTTGCTTTGTTTATCCGTCTTGCTTGCAGTCTTTATTTTTTTTGTTCCTTTCTCGATTGTTTCTGGATTCGAACAAATTTATCTGTCTTGTTCCCCTCTGTTTTTTTCTGCCTTCTTGCTCTCCTTCTCTGTGCATGTTGCTGTCCTTATTTGGCTTCTCTCTGAGTGAGTGGGAGAGTATGAATGTGACTGTGTGTGTGTGTTTCCTCCTGACTGTGACTCACCGCTTGTCTGACTCACGAGCGCTAACAAAAACACACAGTTGCCATAGAAATGCACCCCTCCACCTCCCCTCCATTGCTCTTTCTCTCTCCACCTCTCTGTCACTCTCTGGTTTCTCTCTCTCCTTGCAGGCATCCCGGGCAGCCCTGGCACTGTGAAATGGGTGCCATAGTTGGGTGGGATGGTGACGCTGAGGTGCATGTGAGCAGGATCAAAGGACAGAGAGATACAGAGTAGAATAAAAGTAAGGCTGGAAAAGAACAGGTGAAAACTGGTGAAAACAACTGTTTATACTGAAATATTACAGTGCAGGAGAACAGAAAACTAGGGTGTAAGACAAGCAATCATCTGTCATCAGCAGTAAGTAGAAATGCTTGCATTGGCTGGGGCCAACTAAACAGAAAGTGCCCACCTGTGGCTCTATTCTCCTGCCTTTTTTTTTACTGCTCTGAAATTGTGGAGTGCTTTGAACTGCGCCTGTTCTTTGATGTGCTGGCGTCACTGCTCGGCCTTGCCATAACCTCCAGGGAGCTTGATAATGTGCCCACGTGTTTCACTGCCTTTTGACTAAGACCAGGTAGGGCACTGGATGTACCAATAGCACGAAGCAACTAAGGTTTGGCCTACTTCCTAGATCACTAAACGCTGGTTGTGTGCCCCCTAGTGGACTGACAGCATTTTGTATATGATTGTTTTTTTATTATGAATTTATTCTCCACCAAGGGGTAGCTACAGCAGATTAATCCACATTGGTAATTTGGCATTGGTTTTACACCAGATGCCCTTCCTGACACAACCCTCCATGGTGAGAGGGGTTTGTGTCCCCCCCTAATTGAACCAGGGACCTTTCGCTTAAAAGGCAAATGCGCAAACCACTACGCTACTGGGAACACTGTTTGCTTTTATTATAAAAGAATTAAAGTATCAATTAGTAACCTACACTCACTGGCCACAGCTTGTTACTGGATTGTATTCACAACTGCCTTAATTCTTTGTGGCGTAGGATTTTTGCACAACCATGATATGACTCTTCCAATCCACCACATCCCAAAGGTGCTCATTTGGCTAGAGATCTGGAGGCCATTTGAGTACAGTGAACTCAATGTCATGTTCAAGAAACCTGTTGATTAGAGATGTTTAGAGCAGTGTAACATGGCACGTTATTCTCCTGGAAGCAGCCATGAGAAGATGGGTACAGTGTGGTCATAAAGTGATGGTCATGGTCAGCAACACAGTGTGCCAAAAAATATCCTCCACACCATTACATACCCACCAACAGCCCGAATCATTGATGCAAGGCAATATGGATCCACGCTTTCTTGTTGTTTATGCCGAATTCGGACTCTACCATCTGAATGTCGCAGATGAAATTGATACTCATCAGACCAGGCAATGTTTTTTCAATCTTCTATTGTCCAATTTTGCTGAGCCCGTGCAAATTGCAGCCTCACTTTCCTGTTCTTAGCTGACAGGAGTGGCATCCAGTGTGGTCTTTTGCTGCCGTAGCTCATCTGCTTCAAGATTGTGTTGCCATCCCAACTACGTGAGCTATAGTGATGCCCACAAGTAAGCTTAAAATTACCTACCCCATTCTGATGCTTGTTTTGAACTTCAGTAGGTCATCTTCACCATGTTAGCATGGCTAAATGCATTGAGTTGTTGGTATGTGCTTAGCTGATTAGTCATTTGCATAAACAAGCAGTTGAACATGTGTACCGGTATATACTGACATCCTGAGTGATGCACATGTCACGTATGTATTTGAATTATTAGCTATCCTAAAGTGTGAGTTCCTCTTTGAACTCAGATGGTTTAATTCAAATTGCTGTTCAAAGTGGAAAAATGATCAAACTTTTCACATATAAAGCTAGGATTAATGACAAGCCAAATGAAAATCATGTTTAGTTTCTTTTTTCATATCCCATTAATATTCTCAAGTTCCTGCTGATTTATTTTGGGAGCCCTTGGATTGGACTTTATCTCCTGGTTAATGCAACAACATGTTGTCTATTTCCTGACTACACTTCTTGTTGCTTGACATGAAAATGTTTATACACTGATTTGAGAAGCATATCAAGTTATTCATCTATCCATCCATCCATCTCCCACGACCCTGAATTGAATATGAATAGTTGGAATGTTTCCAAATAGTTTTGTGTGAAAAAGCTATCAATCAATTTGAACAAATCAAATTTAATCATATTTTGTAACAAAAATAAAAAGTATGCCAAAGTAAAAGCCAAAATATTTACAGATAATATGGAAATAACTCAAGTTCATTACATTAAAATCTTACACTTTAGAGTGGATGAAAAATCAGTTTGGACATCTATACTGAATTTGTACAAAGATTTGTTCATTAATAAACAATTCTTCAATTTTAATCTTTTACTACAGTTTAATTTAGCGAAAGGTCTCTAGTTCGATTCCAGGTGGGGACACACCCCTTTCACCATGGAAGGACAGCCAGTGTAAAAAAAGCCAAATTACTGATGTGGATTAATCCGCTGAGGCGACCCCTTGAGGAGAATACAAGGGAGGAGCTGAAGGTACATTACAGTTTCATTAATCCCTATATAATTCATGTTAATATTGTGTTGGCAGCTAGTTGTACCAGTTATCTCAATAAAATTTTGCAAATCCAAAAGACTTTTTAAAGAATGATTAGTTTTAAGAAAGTTTGAACACTTGTCTCATTTTTTAATGCTAAAGTGCATGTTTATTCATGTATGACTATGTGCACCTACCTAAAGACCTGCCCAGCATTTTCTACATTTTTTTTAAGTTGTCCACAGAGTCACTCATATTATGCAAAACATTGGGACCCTTCACCCTTCATTTTAGACAATACACATTGGCATACAGATGCTCATTTCTTCGAGACAATCTAACCACATCACTACAATCAACATCTACATTATGATTATTGGGAAAAAAACATTTGAAAAGGTCCCTAACTAGAAAAGATTTGAAAACTTTTTGGCTCTTATTATAAATATGCTCTATGGACAAAAATATTGGGACACCTACACATTACACCTATGGGAGCTTTTAGGACATACCAAAATCCATAGGCATTAACATGGTGTTGGTTCCCCCTTTACAGTTCTTCTTGGAAGGTTTTTTACAAGATTTTGAACATGTCTGTCAGACACTGATGTTGGACAAGAGCAGCTGGCTAGCAGTCTCTGATCTAGTCCTTCCTTAGGTATTGGATGGGGGTGAAGTCAGGGCTGTGTGTAGGCCATTCAAGTTCTTCCATGACAAACTCATCCAGCCATGCCTTCATGGACCTTGCTTTAGTCACTGAGGCACAGTCATGCTGGAACAGAAAAGGGCCTTCCCCAAACTGTTCCCACAAAGTTGGAAGCGTTGAATTGTCCAGAATTTTTTGGGAAACTGAAGCATTAAAATGACCCTTTACGGGAACTAAGGGCTGAGTTGCTGTGGTTCCTAAACACTTAATTAATCCTATTCACAGTAGATTGTATCTCTATGTAATAGTCTATGTAATAGAATATCTAGCCGTGAAGACAACTGATTGCTGTTACAGTGCCATCTGTTTAGAACAACCCATTCTTTCAAAAATATTTTTAAAGGCAGCTTGCATGGGTATGTGTTTGATTTTTTACACCACTGGCAATGACACTGAAGGCAACACCTGAATTCAATGAATAAGATACTTTTCTCCATATAATGTACCTCTATGTAATAGTTCATTTTTCTAAAACAACCATCGTTATTTAGAGGTATGGTATCTTTGTAAACCTTTCTTGGCTTCTAACCTCCCCTGCACAAGGTTTTATCAATTTTTTGGAACACTTATTTTTGGACATTTTTATCCTTTAATTGACACAATAGAGCTAAGTAGACAGGAAAGTAGGAAGAGAGTGAGGGGGAGTGACAAGCAGGCAATGGAGTGGTGCAGACACGAACACAGGCCCCTTAAGCAAGGAATATGGCGATTCGACAGCCATCTCAACTACTTGAGCTACGGTGATGCCCACAAGTTAGCTTAAAATCATCTTCTTCCCCATTCTGATGCTCTGTTTGAACTTCATTAGGTCATCGTTGCATTGGAAGGCATTGAGCTGCTGGCATGTAATTAGCTGATTAGTCATTTGCATAATCAAGGAGTTGAACATGTGTACCTAATAGAATGGTCGGTATATATGGACACCCTGAATAATGCACATGTCAGACATGTATATTAATTATTAGCCAGGTTAATGCAATAACATATTGTCTATTTCTTGATGACACTTCTTGTTGCTTAAAATGAAAATGTGTATACACTGATTCGAGAAGCATATTCTTCTTCTTCTTTCGGCTGCTCCCGTTAGGGGTCGCATATTTGATTTGGCAAAGTTTTTATGTCAGATGCCCTTCCTGACACAACCCTCACCATTTACCCGGGCTTGGAACCGGCACTAGGAGCACACTGGCTTGTGGGCCCCTGAGGCTGGTTTATACACTGATTCGAGAAGCATATGAAGAGTTATTCATCTGTCATCCCCCACAACCTTGAGTTGAATATGAATAGTTGTAATGTTTCCAAACAGCTATCAATCAATTTGAACAAATCAAATTTAATCATACTGTGTAACAAAAATAAAAAAATATGCCAGTGTAAAAGCCAAAATATTTACAGATAATATTAAAATAACTTTATAGACTTAAGAGACTTTATTGTATTTTCATATAATGTGCAAATAAACTTAACTAAACTAAGTCTGGGAACCACTGGAGTAAACTACCCTGAAAATAAACTACTGTACTTCTCCATTAACACTAAAATGTGGCTTACCCAGGGATACACAAATATAAAAAATATCAAATAGACAGAAGTATTCAACTTTTTTCTGATAAAAATTAAGAAGCTGTACATAGGTAGTATAACAGTTAATACAGCAGACAAAATACAGCCGCGGGTTGTACACCTTAGTGCAGACAATGGTAACATAAAAGCAGTCACACTCATCTCTCTCAACCTCACCACACACATACTCACACATACACGCAACCACACTTTTGACCTCTGTTTAACCTTTGTGTGTCCTGAAAGCTCACGGCAGCTGGGTGGTGGAGAATTCTGAGAACAGGCTGAAACTGAAACTGTACGCCGACATAATCCTCAGCCAGAGAGGGAGAAGTGGGTTTAGAGGGAAAGAGAGGAAATAGGAGCAAATAAGCAATGATGTGAATATAAAAAGACCCGCAGAAAGCAGTAATAAGAGGCAAAAAAATAGTTTCAGTCGTACAAAGTAGGTCAAAACAAAGCACTGCAATTCAGACTAGAGAGTGATGGAAACACCACCGTCACACTTTATTGACAAAATGCAACCTGCCGTATATACTGTATTCTTTCACTGTACAAACGTCAGCCACAGTAACAAGAGATTATTTTGCTGATTGTCAGAACATACAGAGTGAGCCCTGCTGCACACATAGACTGACAGAAGATGAATCAAGACACTGTGTGGAAAGACTGAGGGTGTGAATGAGGACATAAATCCACTTACTGTAATACATTATATAAACATTGCTTGGATTGTGGCATGTATACCTTTCTCTCCACACACATTGTGCACCAAACATGTGGGAGCATGTGTATGACAGCTGTCCCTGTATGTGCAATAATCCCCAGTAATCTCCATGGCTCCCGCAGTCTCTTACACTAGATCCTCCAGAGCATCTCTGACCTCACTGTGTGCTTCTCTGACACTCCCTTCACCCTACAACCTGCCAAAAACACTGCTCATGTTGTAGGTGATAGGTACCTTGATTCCAAAATACCATCTGCTTGCAGTGATAGAGCAAACCATTTAGCCTCATCTGCAGCCTATACAGCCCTAGTTGGACTAATCCTAAATCTTATACTGAAAAACTGAACTATTGAAATAGTTCAATATTATGGTAAATGGTGGAGTACTATGAGAGGGCCGATTCTAAAAGGAATAGCTGGCTGGCTTGGCTTAGTTTAGCACAGTGACTGGAAATGTGGGAAACAGTTATTAAAACATGTCTTGGCTCTCATGGTTTGTCCAACCTGTCTCAAAAACTCCTTAAAAATGAATATTATCAAATATTTGTGGACTTTGTGGGTGCGTTCCTTTCATTTAATTTTATATTTTTGTCTCTGGCTGAAAACAGGTAAGTGTATAGCACAAATATCAAATATCATTCCTTCCATGAAGACAACTCCACTTAATAGCCTTACTGGTAATGATAAGACCATACTGTAAATAATACTGACTTATGAATAGTACTTGGCCAGCAATTAAATTTTTCTCCTACAGCCACAATGCCAACATACTTTATGCCTTCACATTTAACAACTTGCCTTTAAATCAAAGTCAGACATGTCAATACAACACAGTAAGCACATAAAGTTGCCGTCACATGAAATCTGAATGATTTCTCAACTGCTGCCTATTACAGCAAATCTTCAGATTATCTAGAGTTTCTTTCCTCCACCTCATCTGAATTAATTTCTGTTTATGGGATATTATGAGATGATGAATGAAGTCTGGATAAATATCTTCTCTGCTTAGTGCCAAAAGGAGTCTCTATTCGTGGTGTAAGTTTGCCCCCTGCTGAACACATTGACAAACTCATGATATTTGTCTTAAAAACTCATTTACTTCTTCTGCCTATTATTTCCTTGAATAACACAATTAATATAAGTGGTGCCTCCCTTTCTCATGCATGTGTGCACTGGAATACTTTTTAAAAAAAGATTAGTGGTGCACTTCTACTCTATGGACAAAAGTATTGCACCACCTACACATTACACCTACAGGAGCTTTTATGCCATCCCATTCTAAATTCATAGGCATTAATATGGAGCTGTCCCCCATTTGAAACTATAACAGCTTCCACTCTTCTGGGAAGGCTTTCTGTGAGATTTTGGAGTGTGTCTGAGGAGAGTCTTGCCCATTCATCCAGAAGAGCAGTGGTGAAATCAGGAACTAACTGGCTCGCAATTTCCATTCTAGTTTATTCCAAAGGTATGTGGGGTTGGGTCAGGGTGCTGTGTAGGCCAGTCAAGTTCTTCCACACCAAAGGCATCCAGCCATGCCTTTATGGATCTTGCATTATGCACTGAGACAGTCATGCTGCAACAGACAATGGCCTTTCCCAAAAGGTTCCCGCAAAGCTGGAAAGATAGGATTGTCCAAAATTTCTTGGTAAGCTAAAAAATTGAGATTTCCTTGTACTGGAACTAATGGGTTCAGGACAACCCCAGAAAAAAACAACCCCAATGCATAATCCCTCTTCCACCAAACTTTACAGTTGGCCAAACCCAGACTTGTCCATCATACTGCCAGAAACAGAAGTATGATTCATCACACCATGTAAAGCACACGACTGCTCCAGTCATGGTGTGCTTTACATGGTAAATGGACTGGTACTTATATAGTGCTTTTCTATGCTGTATCATGGGCAACACTGCATTCCAATCCTTTTGGAAGATATGGATCCAAATATTGAAAATCCCTTTGACCAAAAAACTGCAACTATATAATGCAACATGTGTGTCAATAGTGCTATACAACTGCAATAGCTGGACAGCTCCAAAAGCTTCCTTGGACAAGCTTGATTCCTGTCATCACAAACATATGTGCAGAATCACAGGACACCGATGGCCAAACAGCCTAATCTCAAATGAGGCCCTATACAAGATGTGCAGTGCCAGCCCACTCTCTACAAAAGGGGCTCAATTTAGATGGTCTATGTTTGGACACATACTTCGGACGCCAGAAAACACTCCAGCACAACAAGCCTTAGAATTTGCTGTAGTGGGATCCAACAAATACAAAGCCCACAAAGAAAGATACTACACAAACCTACTCAGCATGCTGAGAGCAGTCCTCAGAGATGTAGAGCTAGGAAATCTAGGAACTGCAAAGAAACTCCAGGAGCTAAGAATGCTCACCAAGGATAAAGTGCAGTGGAACCAAATGAAAAAGGATTAATTGAAGCTGCAGGACGTTTCTACAATTACAGACGCAGAACACAGTACAACATCATCATTTCTACTCTTTATTCTATGCCTTTAAGTGCATTTTAACTATCATGCACACATTCACACACCGATGGATGCATCAGGAGGAATTTTGGATTCAGTGTCTTGCCCAAAGACACTCTGGCAGGCAGACTGGAGAAGCCAGGGATAGAACCACCAACCTTCCTGTTGGAAGATGACCCGCTACCTCCTGAGCCACAGTCGCTCCTTTACACCTCTCCATCTGACACTTGACATTGTGCTTGGAGATGTAAAGCTTGCATGCAGCCGCTTGTCCATGAATTCCCTTGCCATGAATATACTGGCGCTCAGTTTTTGTGTTGATGTTAATACCAGAGGAAGTTTACAATTCTGTAGCTATCAAGTCATCTGAGCGCTGGCAACTTTTATGCACCATGTACCTCAGCAGTCAGCAACCCCGCTCTGTAACTTTACATGGTCTACCACTTTGCAGCTGAGTTGCTGTGTTTCCTAAATTCTCACATATTTTAGTAATATCACTTACAATTGATGGGGGAATACATACGAGGGAAAAAAATTATACTAACTTAATTGTTGCAACAGTGGCCTCTTATTACAGTTTCACGCTGGAATTCAGTGAGCTCTTTAGAACAATCCGTTGTTTCACGAATGTTTGCAAAGGCATGGCTGCATGGCTAGGTGATTTTATACACCTCTTTTTATTCACTTCTGGGACTAAATGAAACACCTGAATTTAATAATGAAGATGTATGCTCAATACTATTGTCCATATAGTGTAATATGAATAATTGTTAAGTAACAAGTATTGGATATTTTCTGAACAAAACAAAGTAAGCAGTTCAGTTTCTAATCAACTCAAAGTAGAGGTACAAATACATGTTGGATACACTATGCACAACTATCCTTTTCTTTGTCAGTGGTTATTACCAAACAAGGGGACAATGGGCTGAAGGTAGAGGGTCTCAACTCTTTCACAGTGATCTTCTATCAAACTTTGGGCTTCGTATGACTTATGTGGGAAAAAACTCCCACGTTTTCCACAATCATTAATGTCACAGTGTCCATAAAAGTCTTTAAATTCAGTCCACAATGATGGGATGCTTTTTATTTATAGTTGTTTATACTTTTTAAATATAAAAATAGCTGTCAAATGGAGTCTCTAGGAGTAGGGAGAATGGGATCATCAAGTAGAGAAAAAAGGCAAATTTGTGAATATTTGTCTACAATATTCCCAACAGCAGTACATGTAAGTTCCTTATGTTGTGCTTGAATGAAGAGGAGAGATTAAAGAGTGTCTTCAGTTACATAAGAAGTAAAATCCTTTGGACAACTTTTGTCGCATTTAATTCTAGAAAAAAAACATCTTCACTTGTAGGGTTATCTTGGTTCTTTCTCCAGGAAGAAAATCATCTGTGTATTAAGAAGGTAATTCTCCTATTACACGAACTGGTCCACTCAGAAAGCTGCACAAAGCTCTGTTCTTTGGTCTCTATATTGTCCTTGGAGCAGAATGCCTCAGAAATTACTGAAGAGCTCATATTTCTTCATCCAGTCCATCTGTGGGGCCTTCCTCTTTTCTTTGGCACGGACCTTCATCTTTTCTTCTGCTGCCGTAGCACTCAGAGTCAGGCCCATCTCAGCAAAGGGATCCGACAGCCGGCCGCCCTCATCATCTGCCAGCTAGAAAGACAGTCAGACAAACAAAAAGAATGAGGAGAAACACTTTCATGCAGAGGACCAAAGACTACACATATCATTGTGCATGAATGATCACACCCACCTGTGTGCTGTTGCCCTGGCTGCTGAGGTCAGAATGTGTGGACCTGATGGACTGTGTGGTGGAACTGCCATTGATGTGAGGGCTGGGGGAGCCATTGGATATGGATGGACCATCATAGTCTGTGAAAACAAACAATTCGCACAGAAGGAACTGCAGTTAAAACCAGAAGTTTACATACACTGTCTAAAAAGACACAAACATTTTTTTCTCACTGTCTGAAATTATATCAGACTAAACTTCTCCTGTTTTAGGTCAGTTAGGCTTGGCAAAATTATTTATATTTGCTAAATGCTGCAATGAGGAGAGAGAGAATATTTTAGAGAGATTTGTATTACTTTCTTCAATGTCAGAATTTTACATACACAAAGATTACTATGCCTTTAAACAATGTGGGAAAGCCCAGATGATGATGACATGGCTTTGGAAGCTTTTGATAGGTTAACTGACAACATTTGAGTTAATTGGAGGCACACCTGTGCATGTGTTCTAACACCACACTCAAACACACGACTTCCGTGTTGGACATTATGGGAAAATCAAAAGAACTCAGCCAAGATATCAGGAATAGAACTGATGAGCTCCATAAGTCTGGTTCATCCTTGGGTGTAATTTCCAGATGTTTGAAGGTGAAAGTTCATCTGTTCAAACTATTATCCACAAGTATAAACAACATGGGAATGTCCAGCCATCATACCACTCA
>VUQH01082036.1:0-11939 GCA_015106775.1 Etroplus canarensis | reverse complement strand
TATATATATATATGACTGAGCATCTGTAACAAAAAACAAATCCTCCCCTGTTATTAATACAGTATTCTGATTCTGATTCTGATAAACAAGAGCAGAGACTGCATACCTCCACCCTGCATATCCTCTGAATAGTCTGAACATCCCTTTCTCAAAATATTGAAGAATAATTTAAAAAATCCTGGATCCAGATCAAGTCCAAAGATAATCACATCAAGCTTGGGCCAAGTCTCACTACTGGTAAAAATGTTCATGCCAATCTGCCAGTAAGTTTTTGTGTAAACTTGCTAACAAACAAACAAACTGAACCAAAAACATAGCATCCTAGGCAAAGTTATAATCTCTTGAAGCCGGCTGAGAATTTCACAAATTCTCACCAGCTATCAGAGTTTGCTACTGTTTTTCAGGTGAATTCTTTGAACTTCACCCTGTATAACAATCCCAGCACTTCTCCAACCATCTTTCACAACTCTTTCACTACCAACTGTACACTTTTGCAAGCAACACTGCTGTGACTCCACCTATTAGTTTTTCTGTGTTATATCACAGAGGAAGGCAAGGCATGCTGTGCTTACAAGGCTACCCACTGCTATGATTTTCTGTATTGTGTATTTGCCATTCCTTCGAGTGAATCCATGAGAGGGACATATATAATGATGGATAAACAGCACCTAGCGTACTGGAGCAGTCGATGATCCAGCAAGTTCTGAGATTACATGAACATGAACACATCTATTGAGACTCTGTGGTAAAAGTCATAAAAGCAAACTAGCGTCCAACAATCATTCGCTACTTTTCGCAACAGGCCAGGAACAGCTCTCTAATAAATACATACCACACTCATAGTCAGACTGTGTGGCTTTGATAAAGAGGGGAACAAATGTAATCTATCTAGCTGGTACACAGGGTTATTGCATGCTTCAGTCAGTGGCACAACACAAAATTTGCTGATGTTTTCTTGAGATTTTACTTGTTTTTCACACATACTCACACATTTTCACACATTTAAAAATTGAAAAGCAATTAAAGGAATTCCATGAAGGAGGTTGTGATTTTGGTTCAGCTTATTTTTTGTTTGTTTGACCCCTCCAGCGGAATTACACAAAAGGTAATAGACAGATTGATATGAAAATTTTACCAGTGGTCAGACTTTGTCTGACTTAAATGTTATTAGTAGATCCAGACCCATATCTGGATTCAAGATTTTTTTTTTTTTTTGTTTGAAGTATTTTTCAAGATTTTGAGACAGGGCAAAATTTGACATATGCTTCATATTTAAACCAATATACACCAATGTTCCCCATAGTGTAGTGGTTTACATATTTGCCTTATAAGTGAAAGGTCTCTGGTTCAATTCCAGGTGGGGATACAAGCCCCTCTCATTGTAGAGGGTTGTATCAAGAAGGGTATATGGTATAAGACTTCTGCTAAATTACCATTGTGGATTAATCTGTGATGAACCCTTGGGGGGAATGTAAGGGAGCAACTGAAGGTATGTTTAAACAAATGTAAGCTTTAATGAAAAATTTTTTCACTTTTTAAAACAAAATACATAGAAAAACATTGAGTTGCTACCTTATTAGATACACCTGTTCAACTGCTCATTAACGCAATTATTTAATCAGCCAATCACATGCCAGCAGCTCAGTGCATTTATGAATGTAGACATGGTAAAGACAACCTGCTGAAGTTCAAAGTGAGCTTCAGAATGGGGAAGAAAAGGTGATTTTGAATGTGGTATGGCTGTTTGTGCCAGATGGATTATTTTTGAAACTGCTGATCTACTGGTATTTTCCCACACATCCAACTTTAGGGTATATTGAGAATGGTCCAAAAATAAAAGAGAGAACTTGACCTCAAATGCACACAAACTGTCACCAGATTTCAATCCAAAAGAGCACCTTTGGGATGTGGTGGAATGGGAGATTCACATTATGTGCAGCTGATAAATTTGCACAAACTGTGTGATGCTTTCATGCCAACACTGACCAAAATTTCAGAGGAATGTTGTATGCCACAAAGAACTAAGGCAGTTCTGAAGGCTTAAAGGGGGTCCAACCCTGTAGCAGCAAGATGTACTGCATGAAGTGGTCAGTTATTATACATGTATTTTACCTTAGGAAAACAGAAATTCAAGGACTGTACAGTGTTGGAGGTGTGCAGCCTAGGCCTGTTTTTCTCTTTCTGTGTAATGGGTGCTGAACATCACTGAAGTGCAATAATATGAACTTGCTGTGCTGATCAGGTGAAAGGCTGGTTGCTGTCAGTGTGGGAACAGTTCTGTCTCTAAATGGACACAGGGCTTTTCAGTGGCTTCTCCACTGAATCCTGTTTTGCTGTTATGGCACAATGTGACTATCTCAGCCTTGACAGCTATCCAAATTCATTCTCGCTGCTCACACAAAGCTCAAAGCATAAAACATTTCCTCTCAGTTTTTCCAGAAAACAGAGGGAAAGACCCCACAGAATCTTCAAATATAGGTCTACAGTTGAAGTTGCAAACCAGAGCCACGGACTTAAATAATTTACTGCTGCAGGCCTCCAAACATTAGCCACGCCATTCTTCCACTACAAGGTATGAAAGTTAAAGGAGTCCTGAAACAAATTTTATTCTCCATTTGAGGCTTTGCTTCTGTGTAAATGTATTTAAATTTAAACAACCATTTATCGGTTCACAACTCTTGTAGTCTATTTAAAATCTTCCATATTTTACACTAGCAGAAATAAATTTATTTTGCCCTGCATACCTTTAGAGCTGATCTGAGGTGTTAAATATTACTCATACAGTGTCCTTTATAAGTCTTATATTGCAAAACTGCCATTTATCAAATATCCTTGAGTCAGGCATCATTTCTAAAACTCCAAGCCTGGTAGGCTGACTAATGAACATGGTTATTTGATACATGAACATAGTTTTATACACAGTTACTAGTAATATGTTTACAAAAATGCATGCTTTTAAAACATTTTTGAATTACTATTACAACAGTAAATTAATATTAGATTGTTTAAAAAATACATATAAAATGTGAAATGGCCATAAGCAGCTACAGATGTTTAACTGGAGAAATTCATTGTTTTTCCCAGCTTGAATGCACAGAGGGTGGAAATGACACTGATGTCACTTTGAATTATTCACAAATACAGCTTTTACTCTTGTACTGCGAATCTACACACATATCTTGTTTAATTAGGTAAACGCAACCTATAATTTGGTGTTACCTAGTGTCTAACATTTGTTGCAATAAGCCAAAGAACAAGAATGACACAGCAGTACAAACATATCAGTGAACTCAGCAAAGCATAAAAGTGTGAACAAGACAATGGTGTATCTTCCCTGCTGGGAAAGGAGCAGTCAGATGGGCAAAGGCTTACTGAATACTGACAGTAGTAATCATAGTTGGATCTGTTCTCTCTCTAAGTGGTTATAGTTCACATGAACCCAGCAAAGTTCACTGGCAAATTAGAATGTGCAAACATAGCCAGATTTTTTTCCATGCATGCTTTATTTGCTTGGTAAGAACAAAAGCCTGACCTTATTTTTTAAAGCACAAAGATCATTAAGTAGTCTGAAAATAAATTTGTTTGAAAAGCAGCTCTCTGCTAGTTATGGATGTACTCATTCGTTTTTCTGTTTATTTATCCATCTATTTTGTCCAGCTTAACCAGTTCAGGGTCAAAGAGGGTGGGGGCTGGAGCCTAACCCAGCTGCCATAGGGCAAAAGGAGGGGTACACTCTGGACAGGTCACCAGTCTATCACAGGGCTGACACAGAGAAACGAACAACCATTCATGCTCACATTTGCTCCAATGGCCAATTTAGAGTCACCAGTTAACCTAACCCCATGCATGTCTTTGAACTATGGGGAAAGCCAGAATATCCAGAGAGAGCCCACACAGGCACAGGGAGAACATGCAAACTCCACTCAGACAGGTCACAGATGGCTGGTGGAATCAAACCTAGCACCTTCTTGCTGTGAGGCAAAGGTGCTAACCACTACGTCACATTTAAATCTATTTGTAGCTACTTGGTCTAACAAATACCAAAGGTTTCTATTAAAAAATATTAAGTTTATAATAATAAATTACTGATGAGACATAAATGAAAGATTACCTGGGAGAATGCCACTCCACAATTAATGTTTCATGATCAGCTATAGTGATGCCATGTGGCTCCACTGGAGTTAAAATTTAAGAAACACTCTGACCATACTGATTGCAGGTTCTTTCATCACAAATGATCTTTGACAGAGTACAGACAGTGTCTGCTGAGAGCACATTAACCAGAAACCAGACCAGTTTACTATTGGCCTATTGTCAACCCACTCACGGAATTACCTTTAATTAGCACAAGTTGATTTGATCTGCTCCTGGCAATATTTGTCATTTTAAGCTGTGAAAGCAGCAGTCCTCACCAGCTAAAGAGGAAAAGCTGTTACCACAATGTTTTGAACGTTGCTAATTTCTAAGGATAATTAAAGTCAGAGATTTTGCCAACCTCAGTATTTGAAGTCATTGTGATTCATTGGTGTATCAAAACAATTTTTAACATTCACATACAATTTTACCCTTATATGCATAAAAATTCTCACACAGAATTCAGTGAAGACCACATTCAAAGAAAAAGCAGTCACACTGCATCAAAGCAGAAATCCTAGTAATGTACCTACAAATTATTACAATATAAACAAATAAAATATATGAATATATTCTTAATCCTTGGTGCTACAAAAACTTGTGTTTGAAAAATAAACATGTCCATTTATTTATTTATTTATTTATTTAAAGACACAGAGTTGGCACCTTGGACCAATGTATAAACTCCCCTGGCCTCAAAAGTGTGATTTTTTATATAGTTATATTATATATAGTTCATGCATACTGTAGTCATTAATGATTGATATCTTGTTTTATTCTTGTTTTGTTTTTTGTCATTATTGAAATTCTTTCTTGTACATGCCTGATATCACCAAGCATAATGCCAACAGTGATCGACTCCACATTAATATCAGTAGATTTAGAATGGGATGTCATGAAAGCTCTTTTAGGTGTAATATGTATGTGACCCAACAGTTTTGTCCATATGAGGCTTTCTTTCTTTTTTCTTTTCATCGTGGTAAACTTTTAAAAGTATATCCAATATTAAGCAGTGTTGCATAATATACCATGAAATTGTATTTTCTTATGTTTTCCAGTATTATTAGGCTTTTTGTAAAAATTGTGGTTATGTAATACTGTAAAACTCTGGAACTTCACTTTGTTGAGCAGAGGAGAATTAAAAGGAAGGGCTCCACATATTCATCATGTGCAGGAGTCATTAGTTTGAAAAAGGGTTGGGGCTACAGGGTGGTGGTTACCTCAGTTAAATGAACTGCCTGGCAAAAGTCTTCTGGAATCACCAAGTTATCATATTTCAGTGTTGTGTTTTCTTAGCAGGGTGCTTTAAGGAGCATGTAGTTTGCGTAAAACAATATTTTTAGCATTTTTGACATTAACTCAATGTTAGAAATGCTGACACTGAGTTAATGTCAACTTTTCTCAGTCAAATTGCTTGAGCTTAAATTCTGCACGAAAGCTCTCGTGATAGTTCATTTTATGGACTTAGTACAGATTAACAGAAAACCCTGTATTTATGTGTGTGCGTGTCTGTGTTGGGGGGTCATAGCCTGTTGGTAGTATCAATATCACCATCATGCTGAAGGAAAATTGAAAAACTGTCAAAATTTCACTATTTATTTCTTTATGAATTCAAACGCAGGTAGAGTTGATGAAGGCTTTAACTAATAATAGCGAGTGAAAACCAATGCAGCTGAGTTTAGCTTCAAATGCAGGAAAGGACAAGAATCAAAACAAAACCAGGGGAGGGAGCGAGAGAGAGATATGACATTATACATAACGGACATATACATAACATATATGCTAGCGTACTTCCTGCATTCACAACTTGAAGCCCATTTATACCACTCCCCCTTATATGTACCACATATGCAATTATTCGGCAGCTGTGTGTTAGAAACATGTTCAGTTTGACTGGATCATGTCAAATACATCTATAAACTGCTTTATGTGTTGAAGGTATGTTTGATATAGGCTACACATACGTTAAAAACATATTACTCATAGGTTATTAATACGTTTTGGTTACGCTAGACATTATCTTCACGTATTTTGACATATGAGTTACGTGAGTCTCTGCACGCATTAAGTACCTGCAACATATGGTCCTCGTATGCTGGACGTATGAGCCATATGCTGGCTAACGTCAGAGATTTTGTGCATATTCAAAATTTTCCAGTGACCTTGCAGTACTACCACATATACCAGCGTACTTAAGCATGTTTCTAACTTATTAAAAACTTCCTTAGAACTTAACTGATGTTTGCCGGCATATTTGCAGTTTTTTTCATACGTTGACATACGCTTGTTAAATCGTCAAGGAGTGACAGTGGCTTTATCTCTGCGTATTTTGTCTTATGCGTAACTTACAGCCCTGTCACACCTTGACAATTTAACAAGCATAGTGTGAAAAAATCTGCAAATACGCTGGTTTATGTCAAATAAGTTATTGGTAAGTTTTGTCTAAGTTAAGAGCACGCTGAAGTACGCTGGTATATGTCATAGTGTGGCGAAGTCACTGGAAAATTTTGAGCATGCAGTGTATGGCTCATATGCCTGGCATACGCAGGCCATATGTTGCATTGACATTGACAGCAGTTCCCAAAAGGTTGAGGTACTGCATAAAGTACAAATAAAAACACCATGCAGTGATACCACAAAGCCATACTGTTGTAATAGATGCAGCGTGTTGTTCAGCATTGTCTTACTGAAATACGCAACACTTTCCCTGAAAAAGGAAGGTGTTGGAGTGGAGCATATGTTGCTTCTAAACCTGTACTGTATGCACCTTGTGCAAGTTGCCAGTACCATAAGCACTAATGCACCCCCATACCATCAGAGATGTAGGCTTTTGATAACAAGCTGGATGGTAGCGCTCCACTTTGGTCTCTTTAGAGGATCTGGAGTTTTTGATTTCCAAAAAGAATTTAAAAGTTTTCCACTTTGCCCCAATCCATTTTAAATGAGCTTTGGCCCAGAAAAGATGGCAGTGTTCATGGATCATGTTCACATACGGGTTCTTCATTGCATGATAGAGCTTTAACCTGAATTTGTGGATGGCACAGCCAACTATGGGCAATGTCCCTTCAGCTGTTCCCTTATATTTGGATTTTACGCCAGATGCCCTTCTTACCCTACATGGTGAGGGTAGCATCCCACCTGAAATTGAACCAGGGACATTTTGCTTGTGAGGCAAATGTGCAAACCACTACACGACAGGGACTCAGAATTCTGGAATTGTTCCTGGGCCCATGCAGTGATTTCCATGACAGAATCATGTCTGTCTGCAATGCAGTGCCACTTGAGGGAACAAAGACCACCAGCATCTGATAGTGGGTTTTGGGTCCTTTGTGTACAGAAATGTTTCCAGAGTCTAACAGTTTTTTGATGATATTATGTACTGTAGATGATGGAATATTCAAAGTCTTTGCAATTTTACACTGAGGAACATTATTCTGAAACTGCTCCACAATTTGTAAATGCAGTTTCTCATGGATTGCTGAACCTCTTCCCATCTTCTCTTCTGAGAGACTTCCTTTTTATACCCATAACTTGCACATTGCTAATTAATTTAACTGGTTTCAACTTGTTCCTTCAGCTGTTAGTGCTCTAGTATAGTCTCACTTTCAACATTCAAAGTGTTTTCTATGTTCTTTTGTGAATAAAATATTAGTTTATGTGATTTGCAAATTATTGCATTGTGTATATTTATATTTTATACACTATCCCATCCTGTGGAATTGGGGTTGTATTTGAAAGTAAAAATAACAAGTATAAAGTTAATTGTACATGGTTTCATAAACATTAACTCTACTGTAGATCTGTCTGTTTTTTGCTTCTTGTCGTACTCTGTTCTTTCATTTCTCCTTTCTCATTTCAGCCTCAGTTTTGGATACTTTACAACTTCAGACTCAAAAGAAATGTCTGTTGATGTCCATTCAGTTCAGTGTTTCATTCATCCTGACATAAAGAGGTATAATGACAACCATTTTAATGCAAGCTACTAAAAATGAGGGGCTTGCCAACGGTAGTTCTGAACAGGAGTGGATCAATGAGTTTGGGTGTTCACAAATCATACAAACACAAATATTCATTCAACTTCTCTGGCAGATTCAGACATACTGGGGTGCCAAGGGGGATGTGCATCTTTGCTTAATGTTTTCCCCCGATGGAGCAGAAACATAGTTTATTTTAGTCCTGTCATGGTTTGTTGGGGCTTTGCTGGATGGCAAGATGCTCTAATACATATTGATAATAATACACTGATGGTAATGGTAATAAACCACCTTTGTCACAGCACTCAGGCATAGGAGAGTAGAATGGATTAGCCTGGGTTTTATTTTCACATTCTTGGCCATATTTCACTGCTGCTCTGTGAAACACTAAGCCAAGCTCATTGCATATTCTGCAAAGCACATATGGTCTTGTATTAAAAATTTGGAGGTAAATCCGGAGTTATGAAGCGGCTGGAGCAGCACTTGGAGGCCCAATGCAGCAAAACAACTTAATGTCAGTCACTAATCTAGTTGCAGGTGTTCAGAAGAGCAGAGCTCAATTAAACCAAATTGGCTTTCACACAGTTATTCAAATTAGTTTAGAATCAAACCCCCACAAACTAAATATGCTTACCTGGGCAGAATTGCCCTCTTCCCTTTAACTCCCTACTTCCTCCCATAGCAAGACACTGTCAAGATGGGAGGAGCTGAAATAAAAATAAATTTACATTTAAATCAGCCTGGAAGGTTCACAAAAATGTGATCAGGGTCTGTGCTTTTCCCACCGCCTTAATCAAAGTTTTGATGTAATGACACACACCCCATGTGGAGTAGCCTGCCTAGTATCTCAAGAGAGGAACAAGGTAATAACTTATTAATGTACTGCCCACTCTGCAATTAAGCATCAATTAAAACCACAGGTTGTGTGTCTGACACATTACCAGGCTCAAAAGCTTTTAAACCTCTCTCAGACTTCTCACTCACTTCTGAGTCTAAAAAAAAGTCATTTCCTTTCCTGGTTGTGCAGAAAATTGAATGGTAGCCATGCTTAGGAGTCAAAATTGATTAAATAGCACATAAAATGACATATTCAAGGTTTTTTAAATAAGATTTTTACAGGGTACTACAGCATCTTGGAACAGTTTAGTTTTATCTTTGCATGGAGTGTATTGATTATCATTTGTAAAACAATAAGTAACACCTGCTGGATGGCAACACAGTAACAATTTGTTACTGTGTTGCCATCCAGCAACAAATGTCTTATGTCTGCTTAGTTATCTGATTTTTAAAATTCTGTTTGATTAGATAAAATCACCAGTTGTTTGGGGGCTTTCAGTAGTGTTTGTAAGCTGTCACTCTTCATGGATAGAAGCATATGAAATTGGGAGTAAAGTCATCACTGCCAGCATGATTATTTTTCTAGTAAGAAAATAATCCGTCTCCTTTGTGGATAACGCTGCAAAATGCTGAGTAAGCCTGTGCATCTCAAAACCCAACATCTGCTTTGTAAATTTTAATTGCAAGATGTATAATTTTCTCTCAAACTTAATAGAAATTAAGCATGCTGTAGTTGGCTGGTTTAAATGAATCATAATCATAAAGAGCTGCATTTAGATTTGCCATAACTGATGAGGTGCTTGTGCTGAAATCTGAATTTCAATGACTTAGGATACTGTTGGCAACTCTTAATATGATTCTACTATCAAATTGTACTTCCTTGGTAGCATTATTTCAGAGCTTAAAGTATGAAGATAGCTTTGGCAATCTAGAGATAAAACAGAAACATCACCTCACTTCTATTACTGCAGGATTTTAGTCCATCTACAAACGCAGTCAGTCATATTTCCCTTTTTACCATATATCCTTTTTTTGGTTTCTTATGTTTACTTTTTCTCTTCCTTTTTGTCTGTATAAATATCTTTCTCCCAATCATATTCACTGGTCCAGTGGAGTGGAGGATCAGTCAAAATACTCAATTCCCTTCTTATCAAATTGGGCCTATTCTCTCTCCATATCCCCCCTCTCTCTGTCTCTCTCCCTCACACTCACTGTCTTCTTCTCTATATCAGCAAAGTCTCTGGTGGACTGGAAGCAGATCAGTCAATCAGTGCAGTACATCCCCTTCCCATCCAATCTCACTATATTCTTTTTGATTTTTATCTTCGTCTCTGCTTATACTGTCTATGTGAATGTGTGTATAACTTAGTTTCCCCCTTTGTGTGGCTTACTCTGTTTCTCTGGTCAGTAGATGGGGATCAGTCAAATCCAGTGGGAAGTGAACAGGATGTTAACAGAGCCCAAAGAACCAGTGGGAATGATGGCCAGGGATGGAGGCTATTGAGGCTGAGTAAGTCTGCCAAGGTCAACTACAGAGAAAAGGCCCAGTGATCTGCTTGGTCAAATACTCAAACCTTAAGTTGCAGAAAAGTGTTAAAGAAATTAGAGTCTGTGGAAGAGTTGAAGCAAGAAAGGTAAGGTGATATTTTACACAATGGTGACTGGTGTCCTTTCTTTTGTAACAACTTCTCCTGAACACATTTGCAAGGAATAGAGACAAGATGGACTCTGTGGATTATGACCTTTTGCACAAATCAGAAATTAGTGCAATGAATGCTACCAGATATAAATCCTAGTGCAAAAGTTATTTTTCCCCTTTTTAACAAAATCATAAAGTGTTAAAATAGGAAAACTGAAGTTATTCAAAGAAAATGTATGGGGTAATTCTTTGTATTTGTTAGATCTGTGTAATCATTTGCATGAAGAAATATGTTGCAATTATGCTGTGCATTAAGAAAATTAAAAGACAGCTTCTTTAGAGGACAACCATGTAAACATATTTTCATTTATTATTTAACACAGAGACAGGGTTTGTAGCAAGTAAAAAGGCTTGAAGGTAAAGCATGACACCAAAGGCCAACGTTTTAGCAGCTTTGCTTTAGATCTTTAGCCAAAGGACTAGGGTTGTTGTGCACTCTATCTATGACACTTCATCACACACAATTTTGGTCTACTAGAAACTTTGGACCACAGCCTGCTATACTGATGAAATGCCTACAAGGGAACATTAATGAGCAATTTTCTGATAATGCAAACCCATTACCCTTAGCCCGCATAATACCAACAGTTCATCCTATGAACATAAACCTTGTTACTTTTTCTGAGAAGTAGATTAATACCGAGTTTGTTTTTGGTTTTGTTTTGTTTTTGATCCTGTGTCTGAATTTAAAATGCAAACGGGCAAGCAATAGAGTTTCAAAGCCAGCCAAAAAAAAGAAAATATTCTTTTTTATATTTTTATTTCAAAGGTTCCACATGAAATACAAAAAAGTAATTTGCTCATTTTTTTTTTTTTTTTTTACAGGTTATTCAGTTCAAAGTTGTGTGGGTGAGGGGGCTTGAGCCTGTCCTAGATGTCATACAAAATACATTATATAACATAAGACAATGGAACTCTTCAGAAAAGGACTGTGTAAATGAAAGCACTTTGTGAAAAAGAAAGTTTTCACATGCCTCTATACAGTCCTGTGAAAAACTAAGTACACCCTTATTGCCTGCATAGGAATTAAGAGGGTAAGCAGCAGCCAGGTGCTGCTAATCAAATGCATTTGATTAATTGATCATCAGCCAGTGTGAGCCCCTCTGTGAAAGCAGAAGTTTTGGAAATTTTCTTGTCTGGAGCATTCAGGTGTGTGTAAACACAATTGCACAATCTTCCCAAAAGTGGACGACACAGCAAATTCACCCAAAGGTCAGACCATGCAATGCTCAGAGAAACTGCAAACAACCCAAGTGGTACATCTCAGACTCTACAGGCCTGAGTTAGCATGTTAA